>JACEIK010004497.1:104417-132697 GCA_018107945.1 Datura stramonium
CGATTATTACCTTGGTCCAGTCCCTGTGGGATCGATACTTGGCTTACTTGAGCCATTTTACTACTTGTTCGACCACGTGCACTTGCGTGTAGTCATCTAATGACTGCGAACACCTATTTCGTTATTCTACATGGTTCCCACAACCCCTAGTTGTGGAGATTTTAGCCTCTCATGATTGTAAGATTATAATTAGAATTCAAATATAAAAACATAATTAAATACTTACAATAATAATTGGAAGGAAACCTAATTTAAATATCAAAGAACAATCTCAAGAACAATGGATGAAATCAAGAGTTTGATCCTAAGAATTGCTCTCCAAAACTTGATAAAAATTCACAAATAATATTCTTCACACGTCTCTACTACTTCCTCTCCGTGTTCTCCTTCTAAAATAAAGAATAAAAGTTATTTATACAGACATTAGAAATCTTTTCCTAAGCTAATAGGGAATTTTTCATATCTGGCGCCGACTGTATAACGACTGATCCTACTACCTGTAACAGGATTGTATGGATCGTACCTTCTTCTCGTACATCCTTGGCTATTGCAGATTTGTCTAAGTGTTGGCAGGCTGGTACGACTTGTACCACATTCCTATGAGTTGTACAATGCATCCGTGGCTTGGCCCTGAGAACTTTGACATCTTCTGAAGTTTTCCCCGAGTGTTATGGTACGCCTCTTATGACTCATACTGCTTGTTGTGTTTGAAGTTCTGTCGAGTATTGAAGAATCACTTGAAGCTCACCACTGCTCATGGTACGGATTGTATGTGGGTTCTACGATCTAGTAGTCCACCCGTAACAAGAGACTGCCTTTGTGTAAATTTCTCTAAATAATTTCATGACTCTAGTTACGGCTCGTACCGTCTTGGTACGACTCGTATTGAGAGTCATACATTGCCTTCCTCTTGTTGCAGCCTTCTGACTTTCACCACGATTCTCAGTACGGCTCCTACAATCATGGTATGGCTCGTACTGAGACTTGTACTTGACTAATTTTTTGAACTTTTAGGCTTCTTTTGCATATTTTTGCTCCAACACTTATTTTTCCTGAAATCAAAGTAAAAGTACCTCATATCCATATAATTATACCTAAGTCCATGCTATTTTCTCAATTTTAAGCGTCGAAAGTGCTGTAAACTCATAGCACATCAACGCCCTCAACCTAAGACTTTTGCATGTCCTCAGGCAAAGAAAATTAAAAAAAACTAAATACGACGCTTAATTAGAAAATAAACCTAGGATACTACAACCAACAATCAATTAAAACTTTACACCATAACTCAAACAACTTTTGACCCTTTTTTTCGTAAACCAAATCAGGACATGCACATCAAGAAACCAGAACACATGATAAATAGAGATCAAGATATATCATCTAGCTATTAACAGATAGCTAAGTCATCACCAATGCTTTTCAAACAGAAAATTGGTAGAGTTAAACACAAACAATGTACCCTCACAACAAATGAATTCCCCCACTCATAAATATAGAAAAATATGAAACATGGGACTAAACAAGTAAGACTCTCACTCTCTCAAAGAAGTTTCAAATACTGCATATCGGATACCATAGGCTTGCCCTTATTTTCTCTACTTCGGTTTGTCAGATGGTCAGGCGAGGATCACTATAGAACTTGCTTCGGCTTGTAATATAGGCTTTCGGGATGGGTGTGGTAGAGATGAAATCTTTTGAGTGACTAAACCCCTCCTTGTCACTACATACATGTGGCTCCATTTTTTCACTTTTTCACCCTTTTTGCTTTTTTCACTTTTTCCTCCCTTTTCACCCTTTTTATGCACTTGTATGAGTGTGGTGTATTTCTTCAAGTTTTTATGCATCTTTCTCTTTTGTATCTTCTTTTTCAATTTTTTTCTTGCTTATTCTTTTTCTTTTGTCACACTACACCTCATTTTTCACCTTTTCCTTTTCTCTTCCTTTTTACCTCCCCAATATTTATGCACCCTTACTCTAGCCACCCTCTACTTAGGCATTTTGCCTATGTTGAGGTTCACGATGTCCAAGGAGGAACAAGGCAAAAATAGGTTCATTATAAAAATGGGTATGGTTAATTGGTTAATCAAAGAAAAATGGTTCATTTAAGGCTCAAAATTGGGATCAAGGGAATCATATCATTTTGGTAGGGTCATTTAAGCTAAAAATGGGTTAAACAAGAATAGCCTATAATCTTTTCCTAACCAACCATCCAAAAACCTATGTAAAGACCAATCAAATAAGTTCTAGATCCTCTACGCAGTATTGAACTAGGTATCAGACCTCACTCACTCATGGTACATGTCTTGCATTCATTCTACCTGTCCAGTTTATACATGGATAACAAGAACTATTCATGCTAATACACTAAATGACATAAAAAGATCCACAGAAATCATGCTTTGCAATCACAAGTACATAGCTAATCATCAAAAAATTTTAAAACAGGGTCAATTTTTACAAATTCAAAACTAGTGCAATTTATTGGTTGAGTACTCCTAAGCTACTTCTAATTAAACAAAAATCACAAAAATTAAATCCTAAACATGTTGGTTCTACTATATAGTATGCCCAAGGGAAAAGAAATATGACAAGAAAAACCCTAGGATGAATCCAAAAAATCCCAAAAATACAAGTGCATCCCCTCCCTATTTAAAAAACATGCTTCGTCCTCGAAGCATAGAATGTAAAGTAGAAGGAAGGGAACATACCCGTGGCTACTCAGACTTCACCATCTGTGGGTTGCCTCCTGTGCAACGCCTGATTTAACATCGCGGCACGACGTAACTTTCTTGATTACTTAGACTTCGTCAGGGAACTCAGACTCATCCTCGATTGTTGCGACCACTCTGTACTCCTTTGGTTGCTTCATTCAACAACAGACATTGAAGGTGACCTTTTATTTATTGATTATGAATTTTAACTGGATAGCCTCCATATCTACTAAAGCCCTCCCAGTGGCAAGGAATGGTCACCCCAAAATGATGGGGACCTCAAAATCAACCTCGCAATAAAGGATCACAAATTTTGCTGGGAATATGAATCTATCCACTTTAACAAGCACATTAAACAGGATCCCCACAGGCTTCTTCACAGTCCGGTCGGCCATCAGCAGCCATATAATAGTTAGTGTGGGGGCTCCCAAGCCCAGCTGTTTAAACACGGCTAACGGTATCAGATTGATGCTTGCTCCCAAATCGTAGAGTGCCCTTACAAACTCAACATCCCCTATTATACATAGAATGGTGAAGGGACTTGGAACTTCCTTCTTCTGGGAAAGGACCCGCGAGGCTATAGCACTACAATGATGCACATTATTCACAGGCTCATAGCTCACGAACCTTTTCTTTATAACAAGGTCCTTCATAAACTTGGCATATCCCAGCATCTGTTCCAATGCCTTGACTAATGGTATGTTTACAGGTAACTGTTTGAGCATTGACAGGAATTTATGAAACTTACCACTCTCCGCCTTCTTCTTCATTCTTTGAGGGAACGATGGCGATGGTCATGAAATAGCCTTGTAAATTTGTGTGGCTCGTTGCTTCTCTTCTTGTTCAACTTCAAGCCCCTTTTCAACAATTGGAGCCTCAGTCAACTCAACATCCTCATTATGCTCATTCTCAGCAACATCTTCCTCATCATCGATCATGCTTTCTTTCTTCCTTTCAACTACAACTGGTAGAGGGGGATCAACCGTGGTCTTTCCACTCCTAGTCATCACAGCCATGCAATGACCATCACTATTTGGATTCTAGACTGTGTTTCTAGGTAGTGTAACCTTTTGCCTAGGGTTCATGGATGCTGACAGTTTCCCTAGTTATTGTTCGATTTGCTTTATAGCCGTAGAATGGGACTCAACTCTCTGACCCATTCTCGATAGATCACTATGGATGTCTTTTAGCTAATCATCTATAGATCTCACCTTTTTTAGCATATCATCCATCATGCTCTCCAACTTTGACTGTCCAGCCTCTCCTTCACGTGCATTCGGAGCCATGTTCAATCCTTCTCAGTTGTTGCGGTAACTGTTATTCCTTCTCCAATCTCCCTCGCGCTCATGACCTCGGCTACACATTTCGATTGTAATTTTCTCTGTATTGGTTCCGACATTGGTTTCTAAAACCTTGGTGCCAAGTTTCTTGCTTTGGCTCGGAAACCCGCCACCTAGTTGTCTAAGAAGTTTTTATCCTTCTCAAAATATGAGTGTTCAGGCCCTGGCTCCTGTCCCTATGTCCCCACTACATTAACTTTTTTTGCTCCAGCTCCCATGATATGCTTATTGAGCAAGTCCAATGATGTAGGCATATGAGCCAATTCCTGGTCGCGTTCTTCTTCCTTTCTTCGTTGGTCTGCAGTCAAACCAACAACATATGTACCAGCAGCCACTTCTGCTTCCTAGGTGTGCCATACTCTGTTTGTTTTTATCACTCTGTCTAGAATAGTGGTGGCTTGCTCCGAGGTGTGGCTCATCAGTGCTCCTCCCGCCACTGTGTCTGCTATAGCTTTAGTACTATTATTTAGTGATCTATAGAAAATCTCCAACAAACTGTCATCAAGAATTTTGTGGTTTGGGTACTTGGTCAGATTCTTCTTGAATGTCAACCAGGTTTCATGAAGTGCCTCAGTCTTCAGTTGTCAGAAGTTGCATATCTCATCCTTAGGCTGCAACATCCTGAGGGTGGAAAGAATCTCTCTAGAAAATACTGTTTGAGCTCCCTCCAGTTGGTAATAGAGTCGTTGGGAAACTTAGATAACCATAAAGTGGCCTCCCCAGACAGAGAGAAGGGAAGAGTCTTAGCCTTATTGCGTCCTGGCTGACTCCGGGCAACCTGTACGGGTTGCATATCCAACAAAGTTCATTAAGTGTAGGTTGAAATCATTATCTACGTGACCACTAAACACCCCCTTCATGTTCAATAATTGGATCATGGTGCTAGTGATGTCAAATTTTTCCCCAGCAGGCAATGGTGGTGGTACAATAGCTCCGGTTGACCCGACTTCATTAATGTACGAGTTATTCTCCTCAAAGAATTGAGGGGCATAACTTTGGCCTCTGTTGCCCCTTCCTTGGCGACCAATGTTAACAACCTCATCTCGATCATCCTATGCATCCTGAAGTGTAGCTTGCCGAGCTAGCTTGGCTTGCCTAGCTTCTTCAGAAATGCGGGCATCTCTCTGCTCTTGGTTCTCCATTCTTCGCAGTGTTCTTTCGAGTTTGAGATCAAAAGGAATCAGGGGGTTTCCACTCTGAAGAGTACTTGGTATTCACCAAGCAACAATCTATGGATATCCAAAAACAAAATGAAAATGTAATTCAGGAAATAACAATCAAAAGTCAAATACAAGAAATTAATCTAATCTTAGCCGTATTCCCTGACAATGACGCCACTGTTTGATAACTCTCAAACTCACACTTCCTGGAAAAGTATGAAGAGGACGTTGTCAATTAAGAATCCAACAAAGAGGTTGGGGTCGAACCCACAGGGAATCGGGTAAGATCTAAACTAATGCCGGTACTTGAACTTGTTGGTGAGTTATATCGAAATTGGGGGGTTTCAAAGAAAAATAATATTAAAGAAAGATTATAATTGTGATTGATATCAAGATTTGAAAATAACTAGGGTAAGTGTTCCCCATGGGTTCATAACTACTTCGGGTATACACAGGAATTCTAATGCTTACTTGTAGAATTGATAACTAGGGTTCATTCAAATGACTGGTTCGTCCCTATTGGATAACTATACTCAATCACCGTGTCAGATCTCATAAGCGATTTCAAACTAACCGTTATCAATATGTCCCAAATTAACTTTCCTGAGACCGCAACTCAAGTCATAAAATAATCATAAAAATCAAGGCTTTGTTGTAATTCTCTTTTCCTAATCTCTATTCTCTAGGTTCAAGAAAGTAAATAATTAGGGCAAGTCCTAACGTTGCACACTGTTAAGAAATATTTAAAGATGAAGAGAATACAATACAAGCATTTAGCATTGGTTTTAAATCAGTTTTGTACAACCCTATTTCGTTATTCTACCATGGTTCCCACAACCCCTAGTTGTGGAGGTTTTAGCCTCTCATGATTGTAAGATTATAATTAAAATTCATAGACAAACATATGATTAAATACTTACAACAATAATTGGAAGGAAACCTGATTTAAATATCAAAGAACAATCTCAAGAACAATGGATGAAATCTAGAGTTTGATCCTAAGAATTGCTCTCCAAAACTTGATAAAAATTCACAAATAATATTCTTCACACGTCTCTACTACTTCCTCTCTGTGTTCTCCTCCTAAAATAAAGCATAAAAGGTATTTATGCAGACATTAGAAAATTTTTCCTAAGCTAACAGGGAATTTTCATATCTAGCGCCGACTGTATCAGGACTAATCCTATTACCCGTAACAGGATTGTATGGGTCGTACCTACTTCTCATACATCCTTGGCTATTGCAGATTTGTCTAAGTGTTGGCAGGCTGGTACGCCTCGTACCACAATCCTATGAGTCGTACAATGCATCTGTAACTTTGCCCTGAGAACTCTGACATCTTTTGAAGTTTTCCCCGGGTGTTGTGGTACGCCTCGTATCTTCCTCCTATGACTCATACTGCTTGTGTTGTCTTAAGTTATGCCAAGTATTAAAGAATCACTTGAAGCTCACCACGCTCATGGTACGGGTCGTATGTGGGTTCTACGATCCCTGAGTCCACCTGTATCAAGAGACTGCCTTTGTGCAGATTTCTCTGAATAATTCCACGACTCCAGTTATGGCTTGTACCCTCTTGGTACGACTCGTACTGAGAGTCTTATATTTCCTTCCTCTTAGTGCAGCCTTCTGACTTTCACCACGATTCTCAGTATGTCTCATACAATCAAGGTACGAATCGTATTGAGACTTGTACTTGGTTGATTTTCTACACTTTTAGGCCTCTTTTGCACATTTTTGCTCCAACACTTATTTTCCATGAAATCAAAGTAAAAGTACCTTATATCCATATAAACATATCTAAGTCCATGCTATTTTCTCAGTTTTAAGCGTTGAAAGTGCTGTAAACTCAACAACACATCGGGCATATACATTGGACTCCACATTTAGCTCACATGGTTTATGCCGATTAATAGGCTCTTCCACAGTTCAATATAGTTACAATTTTAGTCACAGTTGCAGACTCAGTTTTTAGTGCATGTACTTGACCCTCAAATCATCTTTACTTGTACTTTCTTTATGCATCCTTAGACAATTATTCCATATAAGTATTTATATATCTCAGATAGGGTCAGTATACTTCAGTTCAATTTATGCATTCAATTTGCATTTAGTACAACATTTTAGATTATCAACATATTCAATTTGGTCAGTTGCATATCTCACATGCTCAATACATTCAAAGTATTGACCACATACGTTCGCTTGCACTATTCCTATTATGATATAGGTTCAGGTACTCAAACTCAAAATCACAGCTAGCTTCGATCCGGTGCCCATCAACAATTGTCAGTGGTAAGTTCTCATCATTTGAGGGTTGGAGTTATGTTTATTTCAGTTGTATTTATTCTCATTTTTAGTTTTAGACTTTTAGATTTAGTTGGGGGACTTGTCTCAACAACTCATCAGTTAGTAGAGGCTTTTAGATAGACAATTAATATTTTTAGCTTTATTTTTGGTGTCAGGCTCAATATTTTTTTCTTTGACTTAGTTCATACTATTTCATTACTTAGAAAATGTTTTATAAATTCAGTTTGCTTCCACTCAGTTTATCTATAAATCAGATCATATTAGTGTTATGCCATGCCACGAGTTAGCTGGGGTCCCTTGTGGCTTTAAGCACTATGTTACTTCCAGAGTGTACACTCAGTTTGTGACAAACTTGATATTAGAGAATTAGGTTTAAAGGGACCTAGGATGTCTGAAAGCCACATTAAGTAGAGTCTTTTTCATGGATGTAAAGCACGCCACACCTATGAGGAAGAGGCAATGACATGTTTTAGGAAAGTCTCACTTCTTTCATGATTCATAACATGTGATTGAGTGTAAACTCTGATTATCCTTCTAACTAGTGCTCTACACATTTATAGACAATGTATCCCAGAAGAGAAAATGGAAGAAGAAAGAGTAATGGGGACCAAAAAGCCTCAACAGCCCCACCAGACCCTCTGAATGAACAAATTACTCATGTTGAGTTAAGGGCTACATTTCAGATGCTTGCTCAATCCATGATCAATCAGGTCAATTAGCAGGATTTTTCACATACTAATCCTAATGGAAATGCAGTTGTCACTAGGGTTCGGGACTTTACTCGAATGAATCCTCTGGAGTTCCATGGTTCTAAGATGGATGAGGATCCACAATATTTCATTTATAAAGTTTAGAAGATCACTTAAATCATGGGCATTACTCTAGTTTAGAGTGCACACTTGGCAGTATATTAGTTGAAGGAAGTGGCGTAGACTTGGTTCAAACAGTGGAAGGAGGGTAGATATGTTGACGCAAGCTCAGTTGATTGGGATGTGTTTGTGACTGTGTTTCTGGACAGGTTCTTCCCATGTGAGTTGAGGAAAGCAAAGGTAGAAGAGTTCATTAACCTGAAGCTGGGGAACTTATCTGTGAAAGAGTATATGAAGTTTACCTAGCTCTCTAGCTATGCTACAAAGATGGTTACTGAGCTAAGGGCTCAAATGAGCAGATTTATTTTGGGTGTCTCAAATTTGGTGGTCAATGAGTGCAGGACCATATTCTCATTGGAGATATGGACATCTCCCGACTTATGACTCATGCCTAGTAGATTGAGGGTGAGAAACTTTAGGACAAAGAGAGGGAGAACAAACAGTCCAGAACAGGTAATTTTGACTATTCTCAGTGAAGATCGGGCAGTGAAAATTGCTCACAGTATCATAAAAATCTTCAGCTCCAGCACCTTCTTCGGCTAGTGCTCCTTCTTCCAAGCCCCATTGTGATAAAAAAAATAGAGCATCTGGCTTCAAGTCTTAAGGTAATATTTCCAGCAGATGCACTTTTTCAACATGTCCTAAGTGTGGTAAGAATCATCCAGGTGAGTGCCATCTTGGAAAAGGGGGTTGTTTTGTGTGTGGTCAAATAAACTATTAAGTTGAGAGATTGCCCTTCAACGGGACGTGGAATGACTTAGTCCACTACTTTAGCAGTCCCTTCAGGTTGCTCAGTTCAACAGGCTACTTCTTTTGGTATGGGCAGTGGTCAGATCCAGAACTGCTTCTATGCCCTATCTTCTCGTCAGGAAGGAGAGCTCGCCTGATATAGTCACTGGTATGTTACGAGTCTTTCAGTTAGATGTATATGCATTGTTAGGTCGAGGAGCCACACTTTCTTTCGTGACTCTTTATACTGTAGTAAATTTTGATGTTAGTCCCGAAATTCTTTCAGAATCCTTCTCAGTTTTTACTCTTGTTGGTAAGTTAGTCATAACTAAACGGGTATATACAGAAATTGCCTAGTCTTAGTTTTTCAGAAAATCACCACAATTGATCTAGTAGATTTAGGTAGGATTAATTTCAATATCATTCTTGGCATGGACTGGTTAACACTCCTATTAGTCCTCAGTCGACTTCAGAACCATAGTCGTTAGGTTTCAATTTCCTAATGAACTAGTCTTAGAATGGAAGGGTAGTATCTTAGCGCCTATAGGTCGATTTGTATCTTACCTTAAGGCTAGAAAAATGATCTCTAAGAGTTGTATTTACCATTTTGCTCGGGTTAAGGATTCCAGCTCCAAAGCCCCAGCCTTCAGTCAGTTTCAGTTGTGAATGAGTTTCTAGAAGTTTTCCTAAAGATCTTCTCGGAGTCCCTCCCCAATAAAAAATTGACTTCACAATAGACCTTCTTCTAAATACCCAACCTATCTCAGTTCCTCCGTATAGAATAGCTCCAGTGAGCTTAAGGAGTTAAAAGATCAACTGAAAGACCTCTTAGACAAAGGATTTATTAGACCCAACATCTCTCTCTATAGGGTGCTCCAATTATTTTCATGCGTAAGAAGGATGATTCTCTCAGAATGTGCATCAGTTACTGTCAGCTGAACAAAGTCACAGTCAAGACTAAATATCCTATTCTTAAGATTGATGACTTGTTTGATCAGCTTCAGGGTTCTAGTTGCTTTTCAAAGATAGATCTCAGGTCCAACTATTATCAGCTTAGAGTCAGAGAATGTGATATTTTGAAGACAACCTTCAAACCTTGGTATGGTCACTATGAATTTGTATTTATGTATTTTAGGCTAAGGAATACTCCTGTAACTTTTATGGACTTGATGAACAGAGTGTTAAAATAGTATTTGGACATGTTCATCATTGTTTTCATAGATGACATCCTTATCTATTCTTGGAGCGAGGATGAGCATGCAGACCATTTGAGGATTTTCTTGCAAATTCTCAAAGATCGCCAATTATTCACTAAGTTCAACAAGTGTGAATTATTGTTAAAATCAGTAGTATTCCTTGGTCATTGTATCTCCAGCGAGGGCATTCAGGTTGATCCTCAAAAGACTGAAGCATTTAGGAACTGGCCTAGATCCATCTCTCCATTAGATACTAGGATTTTCTTAGTTTAGCCGGTTCCTATAGATAGTTTATGGAAGGTTTTTCCTCTATTGCTTCTCCTACGTCTAGATTGACTTAGAAGAAATTTAAATTTCAGTGGTTCGATGCTTGCGAGAATAGTTTTTAAGAGTTGAAGACTCGACTCACTTTTGCTCTAGTTTTGACTCTACCAGAGGGTTCAGATAGGTTCGTGGTTTATTGCATGCCTCAAGAATCAAACTTGGTTGAGTATTGATGCAACATGGTAAGGTTATAGCCTATGCTTCTAGACAACTCAAGGTTTGTGAGAAGAATTAGTAGACTCATGATCTTGAGTTGGCAGCAGTAGTTTTTGCCTTAAAGATTTGGAGGTACTATCTCTATGGTGTTCATGTATATGTGTTTACTGATCACAAAAGTCTTTAGTATGTGTTTACCACTCCATTATTCAGATGGTTCCATTTGAGGCACTTTATGGTTTGAGGTGTAGATCTCCTATAGGGTGATTTGAGGTTGGTGAAGTTACCTTGATCGGGCCTGATTCAGTTCATAAGGTTATGGAGAAAGTTAAGCTTATTAGAGATAGGCTGAAAATAGCTCAGAGTCTTAAAATAATATGCATATGTGAGGATAAGTAGCTTGAGTTTTCTATTGATGATTGGGTGTATTTGAAAATTTCACCCATGAAAGGGGTGATAAGGTTTTGTTAGATAGAAAAACTCAGTCCCCATTATGTTGGTCCTTATAGGATCTTGAGGCATTTTGGAAATGTGGTCTATGAGTTGGAATTGCCTGCAGATTTAGCATCAGTGCATCTATTCTTCCATGTGTGTTTGTTGAAGAAGTGCATTGGTGATCCGATATAATACCTCGGACTTTCAGGCTAAGTTTGAAATCATTCTAGGTATGTGGATGGACCAGAATCTGATGAATTTTATGAAAACTAAGTTTTAAGATAAATTCTTAAGTGTGATAAGTGAACTGAATACAAATTAAGGTCATAAGGAACCTCTAGCACAAAGTTGAGTTGAGAGCCTTCTTAAATTGAGTTTTCGTGTAAGTTCTTACAAGGGTCAATTTAAAATGAACATAAATCCTAACTTAAAAAGTATTTTGAGTGATTCAACCTATCAAATTGAATCTCTTTGAGTTTTTATTCTAACGAATCTGACTTTTCGTTCATTGGAATTTAGAGTAAAATGTTATAAGTATTTTAGTGAAGCACTATCAAGTCACTCATTATCACTAGACGGGTTAAATTCACTGACGAGTGAAGTTACCAAAAATGATCTTAAAGTTATTTTAGGGAATTCAAATGGTTTAATTACCTAAACCTAGATGTTTTGGTGTTTATAAAGTACTCTTAACTCCTAAACACCTAGTTCTTCCATTACAATATAGAATTCAAGGATCAAAGTTCTCAAGTTTTTCAAGAAGCTAGGAAGTCCTCTTCTCCAAATTAGGGTTCTTAAAGCTTGAATCAAAAGTTCTATTTTTCCAATTATGTAAGGCTAACCTAAGTAAGGATTCCTGTTCATCCTTACACCCTACATCTATGCAAGAAGTCATTGAGATTAAAGCTAGGATTTTTACCCAATTCTTGAATGATCTTCTTCTCTATCTATATATGTTGAATTTCCATTATTGAATTCTTCATATTGAGTTTTATATTGAAGTCTCTTGATTTTCCCAATTGCATAAAAGTTATGATTCTGAAAGCATTGTGATTTGAGTTTAATTACATTGTGTTTATACATCAAGCTGATTTTTAAAAGAGTTTTCATGAAGAGATTTTGAGAAATAAAGTATGATTTATAGCATTATTTTTAAAAGCTAAAGCAAAGTCTTATTTTGAAAATCAAGAGTATTGAAGCATAGAAGCTTCCAAGTTTTTAAAGAGATTTTTGAGCCAAGGCTCAATAAAGATTTTAAACATCTATTATATCTATAGCTAAAGTGCTTTATAAAAGATATTTTTCAGTTTCCTTAGATAGGCATATTTACATCAATATATGTTTTGGGAGGATTATTTAGCACCGAGTTGGGTAAACGGGTTTAGACAACCCTTAAGCCCCAGAACTACATAGCCAACATAAGATATAATCGTACCATTGGTTCAGGCGACTCCTCAGTATAGTCTCTTATAAGGACCTCAGTTATGGATCCATAGTTTAGTTTTATCCTCAGCCTTGGCAAGGCCACGTGGGCCAAACGTGGGATTATCATGCGCTCATTCATGATGGTTGTCGGTTATGAGAAACTCCCAATTTAAAGATATACATTACTTGCATATGTATTTATACAGACTACTATGATGCATGTGTTTTATTGCATAAACTATTTTACACATTGATCGCATTATCATATTGTGTCCTATGCATCATTCAGAGCTTCTGAGTATAGTTTCAATTTATTGATTTCAGTTTTGTCCTTTGATTGATACATTCTTGCTAACGTTGTTTCATTAAGCTATTTTACATACTGTACACTTCATGTACTGATGCCCTTTTTGGCGCTGCATTGTATTATGAAGTAGACTCAGGTAGACAGGATAAGCAGCGGATGCTTCTCTAGGACTTCATCTACATTCAGCTTTTGGGAGGCCTCCTACATTCGGAGAGTCTCAATTATTGAGTCTTTTATTGATAAAGCATGAAGTAGCCATGGGAACTATGTCTCGGTACTACTTGTACATTTATTAGAGGCTTCATAGATATAGTTAGATATTGAGTCAATAATGTTACTTTCTAACATTTATTTTGTTATAGAATAAATTCTCTTTCATTATATTGAGTTCACTATGTTTCAGCTTCCGCATCGTTATTGAGATCTAAATTGATAGTAAGCTGAGCCAAGGGTTAACTTGGATCAAAAAAATGGTTTGAGTACCGGTCCACTAACTAAGTCTAGATTCGGGACGTGAAAAATTTGGTATCAGAGCTTTAGGTTTCAGGAGTCGTAGGGTGTCGATGAGGTTGCGTCTAGTAATGTCCTTCTTATCGGTGTGAAGCGCACCACATCTATAACGAGGAGACTATGAAGTGTTAGGAAATACTTCCCTTTTTCATACTCTATTTCATGCGATAGAGTTTAACTCTATAAGGACTTCCTCCTAACTTGTGCATTCACGTGCTCCGAAGCATAACGCTGGTTAGAGGATTAAGATGCATTTTCAAATTGTTTTCTCTCACAGGAGTTGAGAGAAGCTAAGGCATAAGAATTCTTGAACTTAAAGCAAGGCATCGAAAGAGTGGATACTTTTTAGTTCACCTAGTTATCTGGATGTGATCCGTAGATAATGTTAGATATGAGAGCTAGAATGAGGGAGGTTATGTCTAGTCTATGTAAGCACGTGAAGAAAGAAGTGTAAGGGTACACTATTGATCAATGACATGGATATCTCCATACCGGTGGTGTATTCCTAACACCTTGAGGAGAATAAGCAGAAAGATAGAGAAGAACGTCAAGTATTAGAGAGTTTTTTAGGAATGAACCCACTAGTGTTCGTAGGGTCTAAAGGTTGAGGAAGACCCCTAGAACTTTATCAATGAAATGAGGAGAATTTTGAGAACAATGCACGTAATAGAAACATAAGGAGTCAAGTTTACTTCTTATCAATTAAAGGATGTTTTCAATATATGGTATAATTAGTTAGAGCCTTTCAGTGTTTCTACTTCGGTCGGTGAGTCAGTCATAGCTAAGAGAATCTACAGAGATCGTACAATTTCAGTTCATCATAGAGACACCACAACTAATTTGATTGATCTAGATATGATGGAATTTGATGTTATTCTAGGTATGGACTGGTTATATTCTTGTTATGCCACAGTTGATTGTAGGACCTGAGTAGTAGAGCTTCGATTTCCAAATGAGCCAACTCTAGTTTTGGAAGGTAATCTCGTCATGCCTAAGGATCATTTCATTTCATACCTTAAGGACAAAAAGTTAATTTCTAAGGGGTGTGTCTATTATCTAGTGAGAGTGAGAGACTCTGATGTTAAGACCCCATCCCTTAAGTCAGTTCCTATTGTTAATGAATTTTCAGAGGTTTTCCCCGATGATTTTCAGGAGTCTCTCTAGATAGGGAAATAGATTTTGGAATCTATGTTATTCCTAATACTCAACCTATCTCTATTACTCCATACAGAATGACTCCAGTTGAGTTGAAAGAGTTAAAAGAGCAGTGAAAGGATCTGCTATATAAGGGTTTCATCCACCCCAACATTTCACCTTGGGGTGCTCCAGTTCTCTTGGTGCATAAGAAAGATGGTACCCTCAGAATGTGTATAGATTAAAGATAATTGAACAAGGTCACCATTAAGAATAAGTATCCTCTTCCTAAAATCGATGACTTATTCAATCAGCTTCAGTGTGCTACTTGTTTCTCAAAGATAAACCTCAGGTCAATCTATTATCAGTTGAAGGTAAGGGAAAGTAATATTCCCAAGATAACTTTTCGGACCGCTATGACCATTATGAGTTTGTGGTTATGTCTTTTGAATTGACTAATGCTCCTGCAACATTTATGGACCTCATGAACAGAGTATTTAAGCTATATCTGGATATGTTTGTTAGTATGTTCATTGACAATATCTTGGTTTATTCCTAGAGAGGAGCATGCTAACCATCTCAAAAATAGTCCTTCAAAAACTTAAGCACAAAGAGTTGTTTACCAAGTTCTCCAAGTGTGAATTTTGATTGAAGTCTATAGCATTCTTAGGCCACATTGTCTCCGGTGAAGGTATTAAGGTTGACTCTAAGAAGATTAAAATAGTTAAGAATTATCCTAAACCCATAACTCCGATAGATATCATAAGTTTCTTGGGTCTAGCAGGCTATTACAGAAGGTTTGTAGAAGGGTTTTCATCTATTACTGCACCGTTGATTAAGTTGACCCAGAAGAAGGCCAAATTTCAATGGTCTGAAGCTTTTGAGAAAAGCTTTCAGGAATTGAAGATCCATTTGACTACTGCTCCTATATTGACCCTACCATAGGGTACATATGTATTTGTTGTATATTGTGATGCCTTCAGAGTTGGCATTGAATGTGTATTGATGTAGAATGGTAAGGTTATAGCTTATGCTTCCATACAACTGAAAATTCATGAGAAGAATTATGCGACTCAATACACATTTAATGCCAACCATGTCTATGGTGCTCATGTTGATGTGTTCACAGACCACAAGAGCTTACAATATGTGTTCATCTAGAAGGAGTTGAATTAGAGACAGAGAAGATGGCTTGAGTTGCTCAAGGATTATGACATGAGTATTCTCTACCATCTAGGTAAAGATAACGTAGTTGTTGATATTCTTAGCAGGACGTTTATCGGGAGTACAAACCATGTAGAGAAAGAGAAGAGAGAACCAGCCAAATGTAACACCTTGAAAGTTCTTAGACCAAATCCAAACTTAAAATGAAAAACCAGAAAATAAATAATAAAATCTTGCCTCAGAATGACTCAACAATGAGCCATTGTTAGGAACAAGGACCCGTCAGAAGAGTCGTTGTAAGCTCCAACAAATTTCCTCCAAGGTACCAACAAGTCGTAGAATGACTCGTTGCATAAAGTATTGATTCGTCCTATCGCTCGTTGTAACCCAATCCAGAAACTTGCTAAATCCTCCTTACAAAAATGGACCAAATTACGAGTCGTTGTTTGATATAACGACTTGTCCTATGTAGCCGTTAAGTGAAATATAGAAAATTCTTAACTCACCCAAGTGACAGCGGATGTAAACAATGATCCTTTGTTTCGGATAGCGGGTCGTCCTGTCCGTTCGTTGGGGGATATCCAGATTTGGTTCAAATCTCTCCTTGTGACATTGAGTGGGACGAACGACTCATTGTTCTATCTAAAGAGTCATTGTTCCCATCCGTTGTTCAGTTCCAGTAGCTGGGATTTTTAGACTCAGAACCAACGACTGGTACCAATGAATCGTGGTTATAACCAATGACTTATTGTGTGACCCATTGAATCCTGACGGGCCATTTTTCAGACTTTCTTCTAAGGGTGTTTTTGTAACTTTCTGTTAATTTAATGCCCAAACTACGTCGTTTGGGGTAAATATTCAGGGTTTATGGGGATTTAATCGATTCTTCTCCCTCATTTCTCACTTACCCTCTCAAGAACAAAACGTTAGAGCTCAAGATCTCTCCCCAGCAAGAACTAGAGTTCTTCCTCTAGTTCATATATTCAAGGCTTCTTCTCAAGGACATTCTTCATCAGGTATGTGGGAATTCAACAAGGGGATTCTTCCATCCTTTGTGTCCCAAAAATTACCCTAAGAAGCCTTTTCTATTCTAGCCTTGCAAGAGTTAACAATTAGGGCTTTTTCAGATAAATTATAAGTGTTCCTAAACTTTAGTTATCTCGCTAATTTTTATCACCCTAGCACATGATTGTTATGTTTTCGATGTAGATCTCATAATATGATCTTCTCTCTAGTTTATTATGATATTTTGGTTTATCCTTACATGATTTAGAAGTTGGTCTAGAATGCTGTATTTTTCTCATGGAATGTAATTTGAGCATAAATCCTCAGCTGGTATGATTTGACTTAAAGTTATTACTTTCTGACTATGAATATACTTAGTATTCTCCAGAAATGTCAGCTAATTAATTTGACTCTTCATCAGTCTTTTATTAACTTCAATAATATCAGTTTATCATCATGATTATCATTCTTTAGACTGTCACGATGCTTTCAGACAAAGCAGCTCTGACAAGTCTTGGAACACAGTTTCTTTCAGGTCCTTAGACTCTCAGAATAATTCAGATAAGTAGTTCTGACTTAGTTCTAGGACATCAGTTTCGAGTTATCAGCCAGTTAGATTTAGATATAAGTAGGTTTTTAGTGGGAGTAGTACTTAGCATAGAGTGAGCCGGGGTTCAGTGCACCCACGTTCCCAGAACTATGTGCCACCGTAGGTTATTAGACAAAATGGGCCCCAGATAGTGATTACACAACTCAACCACTATACCCTGGCAAGGACAGTGGGCTCTCTTCGATGGGGTTTATACATCGAGCTCCAGTCTAGCTCACGTGGTTATATGTCGGTTATAGGCTCTCCCACAGTACAATTCAGACCAATACAATCATAGTCTCCAATGTATTTCAGTCTCCCAGATTTCATGAGATGCTTATGACCTTGAGACAGTTGTTAGTTCTTACAGTATTGTCAGGCTTTCAGCTTATTTTCAACACTTACAATTCTTGATATGGTCATTACATGTCTTGTCAGTAAAATTTACATATTATTTTTATTCTTATGTTTAACTTATATCTCACATACTTAATACATTTAAAGTACTGATCGCATATTTCTATATGCTATATTGTTTTATGATATAGGCTCAATTGGTCCCTATAAGATTTTGAGAGAGTTGGCAATGTAGCTTATGACTTGGAGTTTCTAGCCGAACTAGCATCAATTCACCTAGTTTTCCACATCTTCATGCTTAAGAAGTGTGTGGGAGACCGTACACTCATTGTGCCTATGGAGAGTGTTGGAGTTAATGATAACCTGTCATATGAGAAAGTTCTAGTCGAGATTCTGGATCGCCAAGTTCATAAGCTAAGGAACAAGTAAGTCGCTTCGGTGAAAGTGCCATGGAGGAATCAACTAGTTGAGGGAGATACTTGGGAAGCTAAAGCAGATATAATGGCCAAGTATCCTCATCTATTGCCTCCTAGTCTAGAATCATCTTGAGGTAACAGTCCCCTCTTATAGCATTCTTGTCACTTCATGTTCCATTAGCTATTGTTGAAGTCCTTAGTGTGTTTGCATACTCTGTGAATTCAGTTAAGTTCAGTTAAGATACTCATAGTTAGATCATCTTATGGTCCAGCTTAGTCTTCATTTGAGAACGAAAGATCCCGAGGGGGAGATATTGTAATGCCTCAAACTTTTGGGCTAAGTTTGAAACCGTTCTAGGTATGTGGATGGACCCAAATCCAATGAATTTTATGAAAACTAAGTGTTAAGATCCATTATTAAGTGTGATAAGTGAATTGGGTACAAATTAAGGTCATAAGGAACCTCTAGCACAAGGTTGAGTTGAGACCCTTCTTATCGAGTGAGTTTTCGTATAAGTTCTTACAAGAGTTAATTTCAAATGAACATAAATCCCAATTTATGAAGAATTTTTGAGTGATTCAAACCATAAAATTTAATCCCTTTGAGCCTTCTTTCCAACGTATCCGACCTTGCATCAATTGGAGTTCGGAGTAAAAAGTTATGAGCATTTTAGTAAAGCACTTTCAAGTGACACGTCGTCACTAGACAGGTTAAATTCACTGATGAGTGAAGTTACCAAAAATGATCTTAAGGTTATTTTAGGGAATTTCCACGGCTTTATTGCCTAAACCAATATTTTTTGGGATTCCTAAAGATATTATTTAAGTACTCTTATAGCCTAAACACCTAGTTCTTCTATTATAATATAGAATTCAAGGATCAAAGCTTTCAAGTTTTTCAAGGAGCTAGGAAGTCTTCTTCTCCAAATTAGGATTCTTCAATCTTGAGTCTAAGGTTCTATTTTTTCAAGTATGTAAGGATAACCTAAATAATGATTCCTATTCATCCTTATGCCCCCTTTATGTAAGAAGTCATTGAGATTAAAGCTAGGGTTTTGACTCAATTCTTGAATTGTCTTCGTCTCTATCTATATATGTTGAATTACCATTATTGAATTCTTCATATTGAGTTGTATATTGAAGTATCTTGATTGTAATTCTATTCTATTGGTTGTTGATCTTGATTCTTGATTCTTGAGGTTGGTTCATGTCTCTTATCCCATGAATCCAATTGCATAAAGTCATGATTTTGTAAGCATTCTGATTTGAGTTTAATCGCATTGTTTTCATAAAGAAAGTAGATTTTTAAATGAGTTTTCATGAATATATTTTGAGAAAGAAAGTATGATTTCTAGCATGATTTTCAAAAGCTAAAGTAAAGTCTTATTTTGAAAATCAAGAGTTTTAAAGCATAGAAGCTTCCAAGTTTTCAAAGAGATTTTTGAGCCAAGGCTCAATAGAGATTTTAAACATCTATTATATCTATAGGCATATTTATATTAGCATATGTTTGGGAGGATTATGTAGCACCGAATTGGGTGAACGGGTTCATAAAACCCCTAAGCCCCAGAACTACGCCGCCAGCATATGATCGGATTATATCGTTGGTTCGAGCGGCTCCTCAGATAAGTCCCTGATGAGGACTTCAACTATGGATCCACAGTTCAGTTATGTCCTCAACCCTGGAGAGGATTTGGATAGCCCTCTCTAGGTGGACCAGATATGGAATCATCATGCGCTCATTCATGATGATTGTCGGTTATAAGATACTCCTAATTTAAAGATATACATTACTTTAAATAGAGTTAAAGTATCAATAGTGCCTTCATAGATAGAGTTAAATATTGAGTCAATAATGTTACTTTCTAACATTTATTTTAGTTATAGAATAAATTCTCTTTCATTATATTGAGCTCACTATGTTTCAGCTTTTGCATTGTTATTGAGATCTAAACTAATAGTAAGCTAGGCCAAGGATCTACTTGGATCACGAAAAGGGTTTTAGTGCCGACCCACTCCTTGGGTCTAGATTCAGCGTGATATCCGACTTCAGTTGTGCCTTTGGAGAGTATGGGAATGAAAGGCAGTCGCTCTTACGAGGAGGTCCTAGTTGAGATTCTTGACTGTTAGGTTCGTAAATTTAGTAATAAGGAAGTTGCTTTAGTGAAAGTCCTTTGGAGGAATGAGCTTGTAGAGGGAGCTACTTGGGAAGCAGAAGCAGACATGATGACCAAGTACCCTCATCTCATGAGTCTTAAGCTGTTTTGAGGTATATTAAATGACCTTCCCTTGCTGCATCAACACACACCCAAGGCCGATTCTAGAAGTATCACAATATACCACAAAGCCATCCGTGTCCTCTGGAAGGGTCAAGATCGAAGAAGAAATAAGTCGAGCCTTTAATGCTTGAAAGCTCCTCTGGAAAGCATCGGACCACTGAAATTTGGCCTTTTTCCGAGTCAACTTAGTCAAAGGTGCAGTAATGGATGAAAATTCCTCTACAAACCTCCGACAGTAGCCAGCTAAACCCAAAAAGCTTCTAATGTCAGTAGGGCTGACCGGTCTAGGTCAGTTCTTTACCGTCTCTATCTTTTGAGAGTCTACCTGAACACCCTCATTAGACATAATATGGCCTAGAAATGCAATTGACTGTATCCAAAACTCTCACTTTCTAAACTTAGAAAACAACTGATGATCCTTAAGAGTCTGCAACACAATCCTCAGATAAGTGGGATGCTCCTCTTCGCTTCAAGAATACACAAGGATGTCGTCTATGAAAATGATGGCAAACATATCCAAGTACTTCTTGAACACGCTATTACTCAAGTCCATGAAAGTTGCAGGGACATTTGTTAGTCCAAAATACATAACAACAATATCATAGTGACCATATCGAGTCTTGAAGGCTATCTTCGGAATGTCACTCTCCCTAACCCTGAGCCGGTGATAGCCAAATCTGAGGTATATCTTCGAAAAGCACTTCGCACCCCGAAGCTGATCAAACAAGTCATTAATCCTGGTAGGGGATACTTATTCTTAATTGTGACTTTGTTTCATTAATGATAGTCGATGCACATCCAGAGAGAACCATCTTTCTTCCAGACAAAGATGACGAGAGCACCCCACAAGGACTTACTAGGCCTGATGAAACCCTTATCTAAGAGATCCTTCAACTGTTCCTTCAACTCCTTTAGCTCGGCTGGAGCCATTCTATAAGGAGAAATTGTTATGGGCTGTGTATCAGGGAGGAGGTTAATACCAAAGTCAATCTCCTGCTCGGGAGGGACACACATCCCTTTGTTATACCCCGGGGACCCAAGGATCAGACCCGGAAGTGAAAACGGAGAAAAAAACTAAAAATTCACACCAGTTCACAGAACGACTCGTGAGCTAAGTCATGAGGAGTGACCACGAGTCGTGAAGTGACTCATGGTCAGCTTGGTTTGGCCAAGTCTGAGTGAGGAGGCCACGGGCCTGACCATGAGTCATGGTCAGACCTCACGACTCGTAAGGTCACCTGTGGTTAACCCTGGAGGATTGGCAGTGTAGGCCACGAGAGGTGACCAAGAGTCGTGGTATGACCTCACAACTCATGAAATCACCCGTGGGGTTCCCTTGGAGTTTTGGGCAGTGGACTCAACAGATCAAGGCAACGAGTCATGCCCTATGGCAACGATTCGTTAGGTCCCTCGTGAGGACTGGCGACCAGGGATTTCCTGCATTTTAATGAGGGTGTTTTCGAAATTTCGTAAGTCCCTAAGGCCTAAATTACGTTTTTTTGGATATTTTCTGAGGGTGATAAGAGGAGTTAAGTCCCTATTGCATGCCAATTTTCATGCAAGGTTTCTAGAGAGGTTTTGGGGAGATTCAAGGCCTTCTTCCCCAATTTTTCTTCAAATTCTTGGTGGGTGTTCAAGAAGCCTTACGTTCATCCATCCCTAGGTATGTAGGGTTTTAAAATGGATGGAATTCTTCCTCACCCATGCCCAATTTCGATTAATCTCCTACTCAAATTCCATGGGGTTTTGCCCAAAGCATGTTAATGTGATTTTTCCTTAAGGGTATATTTTAATTGAGTTTTTATTTATTGAAATATGCATGATGAGTAGGTTCCATATTATTTTTTTCAAAATCATCTTTTAATCTTCTTAAATCTAAATTGCCCATTTATGGAAGTTCATGAAAATTATGATTTATGAACATTCATTATTTTAAGTTTATTGATGATAGAAATGCATAAATCTAAGTTACCCATGTGCATGAGCATATTTTGAAAGAATTGAGTATAATGGAGTATTGGGAAATTCCCACACGATGAAGAATGATTTATGATTTACGAAATGAATTTCATGAATTATCGATTTATGATGTTGGCCGATATAAAGGGGCCTTGATTCTTGGCTAAGCATGTTTTAAAGTGGATCAATGATGATAAATGTTATATCTTAGTCAATGAATTTTGTGCATGATGTTAATGATTTATATATGAGCCTATATGCATGTTTTTGGGAGCCGTGTCTAGCACCGAGCAGCTTGACGTTCAAAGGACTACGCCGGTGTCTCATAACCACGTGCACCGTGGGTTGTAAATGTATTGAAATATTGATAATGATACCCTCAAATGTGATATCATTCCTTATGCACGACCCTCACCTGGCAAGCCAGGGTCGGCTCTGCCCACTTGAGTGAGAGAGTGGGGCATCATGAAAGGCTCTACCATGATGGTGTCGGTTATGATGAGTCCTCCCATTGTTCCACATATTTTTATGCATTGTTATATTTATGTTATTGGCTAAAGTTATATTATGATAAAGTTATTTATGCTTATGATAATGAATGATTATGAATGATTTGAAATTCTTGAGCCTTATGTTTTATTACGAAGATTTTTTATGCAAGCATGAGATCCTTCTCCAATGTCTATTTATGAGTTTAATTTACTTTTAAAATGTATGTTTTACTTACCTTGCATACTCAGTACATTCCACGTACTGACCGCATACTTTCTATGCTGTATTATTTCATGATACAGGGTCCGAATCTCAGACTCATCCTCACCCTTAGGCCATCTCAGCTTACGGTTTCAGCTTGTTAGTGAGTCCTCTTGTTCCGAGGGCTATTTTATAGAATTTTATGTTGTTTACATTCAGTTTTGGTCGGGTTAGTTGGGGATGTTATCCCATCAACCCATCTTATGTATTAGAGGCTTTCAGACAAGTATGTAGTACTCAACTATGTAAACGTTGGTATTTCTTTAGGCTATGTTATGATTACATTTCTGCTATATCTTTATGATTATCGTTTCACTTATTTGAATGAGATTAGTTGTATGCATGAGCCATGGGTCGACTTGGGGTCTCTCGGGGTCTCTTGTCCTGTGTCTACGATCAGGGTGCATGTTCAGGTCATGAAAAACTTGGTATCAGAGCAATAGGTTTGAAGTATCCTAGGGTGTCGTAAAGCCGTGTTAGGTAGCTTCTTTTTCATGGGTGTGAAGCACGCCACACCTATGACGAAGAGGCTACTAAACGTTTTTAGGAAATGTTCCCTTCTTTCATGTTCTATGTCGTGCAATGAAAAGATTTTTCATTCTTCTAATTCGTGTGATTCGCGATTGCAGAATTATGGCTCCTAGAAGAATGAACAAAAGAAGGAATGGAAATGATGAAGGCCATAGTGATGGCAATGATCATGGGCATCAGCAAGCCCCACCTGTCCCGGAGTCCCAGGCACCAGAGCCAGCTGCCCACGCCGAGTTTCGGGCGGCGATTCATATGTTGGTGCAGGCCTTGACCGCTTAGTCAATTAGCAGGCTGTTGCGAAGGTTCCACAGAATGGCAATGCGGCGGCAACTCGGATTAGAAACTTCTTGAGGATGAACCCTCCTGAGTTCACGGGATCAAAGGTGGACGAGGATCCATGAATTCATTAAAGGGATCCTGAAGGTCACTCAGGTTATGGGGGTGACAAATGGGGAGTGTGTCGACTTGGACTATTACCAGCTAAAAGAGGTCGCTCATATTTGGTACAAGCAATGGAAGGACAGCAGGGCAGCGGGAGCGGGCCCTATCAGCTGGGATGAGTTCCACATGGCTTTTCTTGACAGATTCTTCCGTCGGGAAATGAGGGAATTAAAGGAAGCTGAGTTTGTTAACCTCAAGTAAGGGAAGATGAAAGTGCTGGAGTATTCACTTGAGTTCACTTGCTTGTCGAAATATGCCTCAGGGCGCGGGTTGAGCCGATTTGTTCATGGTGTGGCTGGTTATTCAGACAAGGATTGCAGGACTGCCATGCTTCACCAGGATATGGTCTTTCCTCACATAGTGTTGTACGCCCAGAAGATGGAGGCGTCTTATGCGAGGGAAAGGGAGGAAAAGAGGGCTCAGACAGATAGTCGTGGGTTTTCACATCAGAGGTCCGGCGGTGGCTACCGTCCACAGTTTCAGCAGAGATCGCTAGCCCCAGGACCATCATCAACTAGTGTCCCATCCAGACATAGGGGTGATCAAAGGAGCGGGGCTTCAGGGTCGAGGGATTATAGGGGCACCCAGTTAGAGTATACCTCTCCAGCCTGTGGGAAGTGCGGCAAGAGTCACATCGGGGAGTGCCTGCTCAGTTCGGATGTCTGTTTTGGGTGTGGTAGATTTGGGCACATGCGCCGAGCATGTCCATATGCTAGACATGGTGATGATAGGGGTCTTGCACAGAACACTAGGACAACAACAACTCTATCCTGCTCAGCGCCACAGGGAGCATCTACTAGTGGTGGTGGCGGTCAGTGCCAAAACCGATTCTATACCCTTGCCTCGCACCAGGAGCAAGAGACTTCACCAGACGTGGTCATTGGTATGTGTGTGTCTTTCATATTGATGTTTATGCCTTGCTAGATCCGGGAGCTACATTGTCTTTTGTGACTCCTTACATTGCTAGTAGCCTTGGAGTTAGTCCCGAGACCTTGTTAGAACCATTTTCAGTTTCTACCCCTATTGGTGATTCAGTTGTATCTAGACGGCTATATAGAGGGTGTCCAGTCACTGTGTTGCATAAAGTTACCTCCGTAGACTTAGTATAATTGGCTATGACTGATTTTGACATTATTTTGGGTATGGATTGGTTGTTTGCATGTTATGCTTCAATAAATTGTAAGACCCATATAGTGGAATTTCATTTTCCAGGTGAGTCAATGTTGGAGTGGAAGGGTAGTTCGACGGTGCCAGCAGGTCGGTTTATTTCCTATATTAAGGCTAGGAAGATGATCTCTAAGGGGTGTATGTACCACCTAGTTANGATATTGCATGAGGCACATGGTACCAGATATTCTATTCATCTAGGATCCACGAAAATGTATCGGGATTTGCGAGAAATCTATTGGTGGGATGGTATGAAGGGAGACATGACGGAGTTTGTAGCAAAATGTCCGAACTGTCAGTAAGTGAAAGTGGAAAATCAAATGCCGGGAGGCATACTTTAGGGTATCAACATCCCCACTTGGATGTGGGAAGAGATTAATATGGATTTTATAGGCCTACCTCGTACTCGCCGACACTATGACTCCATTTGGGCGGTGGTGGAAATGTTAACTAAGGCTGCACATTTCCTATCGATCAAGACCACGGATTCAGCATAGGATTATGCTAATTTGTATATTCAGGAGTTAGTTCAACTTAATGGAGTGCCCTTGTCGATTATTTCAGACCGAGGTACTCAGTTTACCTCTAAATTCTAGCGTTCTTTTCAAAAAGGACTTGGGACGCAAGTTAAGCTTAGTACAGCCTTCCATCCGGAAATAGACATCCAGGCAGAACGAACCATTCAGACCCTCGAGGACATGTTGAGGGCATGTGTTATGATTTTCAAAGGTAGTTGGGGTGATCATTTTCCCTTGATCAAGTTTTCTTATAATAACAGTTACCACTCCAGTATCCAAATGGTACCGTTCGAGGCTCTTTACAGGAAGAGGTGTAGATCTCCCATCGGATGGTTTGAGGTTGGTGAGGCAGCCATGAAAGGCCAAAATTCGGTTCATGAGGTGATAGTAAAGGTTCAGTTGATAAGGGACCAGTTGAAAATCGCTCAGAGTCGTCAAAAATCGTATGTAGATGTGAGGAGAAGAGACTTGGTGTTTGATGTGGACGACTGGGTATTCTTAAAGGTGTCTCCTGTGAAGGGATTCATGTGGTTCGGAAAGAAAGGTAAACTCAGTCTCTGCTATGTTGGTCTCTATGGGGTTGTGAGAAGAGTTGGTAAGGTGCCGTATGAGTTGGACTTACCATCGGAGTTATCTTCAGTTCATCCCGTCTTTCATTTGTCACTTTTGAATAAGTGCTTGGGTGATCCAGCCTTAGTAGTTCCGATAGACAGCATTGGGGTGAAAGACAGCCTCAACTATGAAGAAATTCCGGTGGAAATCTTAGATTATCAAGTCTGTAAGCTAAGGAACAAAGAAGTAGCTTCAGTTAAAGTATTATGGAGGAATCAACATGTTGAGGGAGCTACATGGGAAGCCGAAGCGGATATGATGGTTGAATGCCCACATTTGTTCCCTACCGGCTTAGTTCTGACTTGAGGTATCAGTTTTGCCCTATGACTCTATTTAGTTTTCATGTTCAGGTTGTGTGTGCAAGTTTCTTTTATGTGTATGAATGCATATGTGAAGCGTGAGATCAGTTCAACTATGTGGTTTGATTCGGAGGTAGTTATTCCGTGAACATTTCGGTTAAAATGATCAGTATATAGCTATGATAAATTGTATGTTTCTGTTTGCTGCTTGTTTCCTACATTCGAGGATGAATGTTCCCATGGGGGAGATATTTTAATACCTCGGAAAGGGCTAAGAATAGACTTGGGAGTTAAAATTGAAAAGTGCAGAAATCTGGCAAAAATATCATAGAACGGACGACTCAACGACTCGTGGGTGGATACCACGAGTTATCAAAAGCAGTCGTGGAAAGGGGGTTCAAGGAAGCAGTGGTAGCAATGGACGGTACAACGACCCACTGTCTGTTACTAGTCGTTAGAAGGACTGAGTTTAGGCTGAGGAGGGAGCAGGGGGCCGTCCAACGATTAGTTGTGCGACACAACGACCCGTTGTTTCAAGTCATTACTTGTTGCTTGAAGTTTCCAGTGCATTCAACGGATGGAAACCATAACTCGTTGGATGTCATAAGGAGTTGTGGTGAGGCTAATGGAAAGGGGAGTCAAATTGGTCAAGGGGTTGACAACGGTCAATTCAATGACCCGTGGTTTGAAGTAACCACTCATCCAGATGAGTCGTGGGAAGGGATCTGAGATGTTTTATGAGACAGTGCACCCGACGGCTCGATACCATGAGCCGCGGTATGTTGCCACGACCCGTTGGGTCGGTCGTTGGTCAGTGCGTGACAGTTTTCAAGGAAATTATTTTTAAGGGTATTTTCAACCTTTCCTCGTTTTAAGCCCCTAAACTATGTCGTTTTGGTTATTTTCTAAGTATGATAAGCGGAGTTAAGTCCCCATTGCATGCCCATTCTCATGCAAGGATTCTGGAGGGGTTTTTGGGAGATTCAAGGCCTTCTTCCTCAATATTTCTTCAATTTCTTGGTGGGTGTTAAAGAAACCTTAAGTTCATCCTTTCCCAGGTATATAGGGTTTTAAAATGGGTGGAATTCTTCCTCACCCATGCCCAATTTCTATTAAAGTCATGAATTCTCCTACTCAAAATCAATGGGTTTTAACCCAAAGCATGTCAATTTGATTTCTACTTATGGGCATATTTTAATTGGGTTTTAATTATTGAAATATGCATGTTGGGCAGGTTTCGTATTATTTTTTTCAAAATTATGTTTCAATCCCTTTTAAATCTAAATTGCCCATTTATGAAAGTTCATGAAAACTATGATTTATGATGAATATTAATTATTTTTAGTTTATTGATTATGGAAATGCATGAATCCAAGTTACCCATGTTTATGAGTATCTTTTTTAAAGAAATGAGTATGATGAAGTATTAGGCAATGCCCACAGGATGAAGAATGATTTATGATTTATGAAATGAATTTCATGAATTCTCGATTTATAATGTTGGCCGATATAAAGGGGCCTTGATTCTTGGCTAAGCATGTTTTAAAGGGGATCAATGATGATAAATGTTATATCTTAGCCAATGAA
>JACEIK010004498.1:63918-81253 GCA_018107945.1 Datura stramonium
TTATATAAAATCACATGAAAATGTATAAAATAACTTAGATAAACAAGACTAATTTAAGTTGTAAAGCATAGCTCGGGCATGCTATTTTTGCCCGCGATCAATGTATATGCCCCATCGATAGAAACTAATATACCTTTCCTGGGTATAAAGGCATGAACTGGGTGATCACAAATCTGGCCCCGATGGGCCAATTACCTACGATAGCAATTTAGTTCTGCGAACTTGGGTGCGCTGAAACCCCGATCCGCTTGGCACAAAGTACTACTCTGACTTTATAAATATAAATTGTATACTAAGCTGATAGCTCGAAGCTAGGGCCAAGACTATGTTTGGGACACTTATCTAAAAGTACCTTTAGAGTTTTATCGAACTGAATACTGTAACTGGTGTTGCAAGACTGGCCAGAGTTGTTTATCTGGAAGCGTCGTAACCGTCTAAAGAACAAACTGATAACTGGGAGGAATTACTAACACCTCAAAAATTGACTATAGTCAAACTGATTAGCTGACATTACAAAAAGATACTGAAGATATTAACTTCATGACTGAAACTGAGCTAGCATGAACTGACTGAGCATCTAACTGATAATGATAACATGGAATTTCCAACACTGATAAAGTCAAGCAACATTATGTCTATACAATTACGCAAGACCCTAATTTATGTATTCAAGAATTAGGGCTAAAACCCATTTACGGGAAGCAAGTATAAATATGATCTATAAGTAATGCAAATATACCAGCTAACAATATGAAAAACATTCCACATGAATTGAATCATACTAAAAAATTACTAAATTTCGAAACCTTAGGGATAAAACTGATAAGAAAATTTAAATGGGTTTTGGGGCACATTCCCTTGATATATTTTCACATACCTGGTGATGGAAACCCTGAGAAAACCCTTGAGAAGATCTGAGAAGGAAATCAAACCCTTGTTCTTGCTCTTTACTTTCTCACTAAGTTCTACATTTTGAATTTTGAGAGAATGATAGAAATGAAGAATGAACATCGATTACCCCTCTAAATCCCCTGAATATAACCCAAAATGATGTGGTTTAGAGATTAAAAGATGGGAAGTTACTAAAATAACCCCGAAAGAAAAATCTGGAAATTACTCATTAGGGGACCAACGGGTCGCACAATGAGTGATTGATTGACACCACGACTCATTGGGACCAGTCGTAGGTTCTGGGCCTAGAAATAGGGCTCACTGGATTGGGCAACGGAAGGAGACCATGACTCGTTGGATGAACCAATGGGTCATTGGTACCTCCTGTTGTCACTGGAAAGGAAAAACTTAGCTCCTCTGCTATGGACGACACAAAAATCGATTGGTAGAACCAACGGGTCATTGTTTCTGCTCGCGGTCAACACTATCTTGAACTGAAGGGTTACTGGTTCAGGAAACGGGTGCAAACAACAACTCTTTGGCATGAACCACGATTCGTTAGAACCACTTGTTGGTTCAGGGGAAGGTTTGGAAGGTTTCTGGACTTGGGATACAACGGACTATAGGATGACTCTTTACCCCTTCCAATGGGTCGTCCTATGCCTCATTAGTTCCTGAAACAAAATCGGCAGGATAGACAATGACTCAGACAATGGTTTGTTATAGGTGACAACGACTCATTGTCTGGGTCATTCTATCACAAAAATTATTTTGGTGCTTTATGGTTTTTCAAGAAAAGTCTGAGTTTGGTTTAGAAAAGTTTCAGGATGTTATAATCTCCCCCTTGGGATCATTTGTCCTTGAATAAAGGCTAAAAACTGCTAGAAAACTGGGAAAAGAGCTGCGATTCCCAAACTGAGACTATGAATTGATATTTGAAGGAATGACTGACTCAAAACTGATTTAACCATGCTAAATGAGTTGATGCAACTAGGATGCATATTGAAAATCTAAATAGAGCTGATGAGTACGGAACTGAATAGAGTATTGACGAGGAATTTAATACCTAATGCTGAAACTGAATTGGAAGGGAATAAATGAGGGTATTTAGCCATCATGTGGCTCTTTCAACTAGCTAGTTCCTCCACAATACTTTAACTGAAATGACTTCCTTATTTCTCAGCTTACAAACCTGATGGTCTAGGATCTGAACTGGGACCTCTTAGTAAGAGAGACTATCCTTCACCCCCACACTGTCTAGTGGCATAACTGAGGTCGGATCACCGATGCACTTCTTCAATAGTGAAACATGGAAGACTTGGTGCACAGAGGCTAACTCTGAAGGTAATTCTAACTCATAGGCCACATTGCCAATTCGCCTCAGAATCCTATAGGGTCGTACATACCTCGGACTGAGTTTTCCTTTCTTTCCAAACCTCATTCATGGGTGAAATTTTTAGATAAACCCAATCATCCACAACAAATTCTAACTCCCTTCTCCTTGCATACACATATGATTTCTATTGGCTTTGAGCTATTTTCAACCTTTCCCTGATATGTTGCACTTTCTGCATAGCTTCATGGACTGAGTCTGGCCCTATTCACAAACTTCAAACCACCCTATAGGAGACCTGTACCTCCTACTATATAACACCTCAAATGGGGACATCTGAATATTGGAATGGTAGTTGTTATTGTATGCAAACTCGATGAGATGCAAGTGATCATCCCAACTGCCCTTGATGTCGATCACACAAGCTCTCAGCAAATCTTCTAAGNTGAATAGTCCGATCAACTTGTCCATCTATCTGATGGTGAAAAACTGTGCTGAGCTTTACCTGAGTACTGAGTCCTTTCTAAAATGACTTCCAAAAATGTGAGGTGAACTAGGTACCTCTATCTGAAATTGTGGACAAGGGAACTCCATATAGTCTGACCAATTCTCAAATTTACAACCTAGCATAATCCTCAGCTGAGTCCGTAGTTTTAACTGGGAGGAAATGTGCTGACTTGATCATCTGATCTACTATTACTGATATCCTGAGTCATAACTCCAGGTTTCTGATGATCCACCTTAACTTATTGGCAGTTTGGGCACTTAGCCACAAATTCTGCAATGTCTCTTTTCATTCCATTCCACCAGTAGATATCCCGTAGGCCACGATACATTTTAGTAGCACCTGGGTGGATAAAATATCTAGAACTGTGTGCTTCCTCCAGTATTTACTATCTTAAGTCACGTACATTCGGTACACAAAGTATACCTTGGTAACGAAGCACACCATCTCCCCTTTTGGAGAAAACCTCCACTTATTTTCGTAGGACCGCTTCTTTCAACTTAAGTAGTATGGGATCTTCATCCTGTTTTGACTTAACCTCAACAACTAATGAGGAATCTGATCCACTTTGCATTACTATTCCACCCTCAGTTGAATCAACCAACTACAGTCCCAACCGAGCTAACCTGTGAATATCTTTTGCCAGTTCTTTGTTGCCCTCTTCAACATCACCAATGCTTCCCATGAACATAGTGCTTAGGACATCATCCACCACATTGGCCTTTCTCGGATGGTATAGCACAATTATGCCGTAATCCTTCAATAGCTCAAACCACCGTCTCTAATGAAGATTCAAGTCTTTTTCACTGAACAAATACTGAAGCCTCTTGTGGTTGGTGAAAACATCCATGTGAACCCCATAGAGGTAATGCCTCCATATCTTCAAAGAAAACACTAGTGCTGCCAACTCCAGATGATGAGTTGTATCATTCTTCTCATGAACCTTGAGTTGTCTGGAGGTTTAAGCTATCACCTTACCCTGCTGCATCATAACGCAATCGAGTCCAACTCTGGAACCGTCACAATATACTACAAACCCATTTGTTCCTTTTGGTAAGGTTAAAATTAGAGCGGTAGTGAGTTGAGTCTTCAACTCCTAGAAACTCTTATCACACACATCTGACCACTGAAAGTTCACCTTTTTCTGAGTTAGCTTAGTCAGAAGATACGCAATAGAGGAAAATCCTTCTACAAATCATCGGTAATAACTAGCTAGACCCAAGAAACTTCTGATATCCGTTGGGGAAGTAGGTCTTGGCCAGTCTTTCACCGCTGCTATCTTTTGAGGATCTACCTGAATACCATCACTTGAGACCACATGACCAAGGAAGAAAAAACTCTTATGCCTGCAGAAACATGATATATGGATATATCAATTCTAGCAATTTTAAAATAGATCAAGATCGCTGGATGGCTGAAATGTAGTCGGTGGAAAGTCACAGACTTCAAGCAGAATTCACATTTGCTAAATTTAGCAAACAATGGATGTCTTTGAGCATTTGTAGCACTATCCCAGATGGTTAGCATGTTAGTTCTCATTTCTGGAGTATACCAGAATGTCATCAATGAATACAATGACGAACATGTCTAGATACTAGTTGAAAACCCTGTTCATTAGGTCCATGAAAGTTGTAGGGGCATTAGTTAGTCCAAAAGGACATAACCATGAATTCATAGTGACCATACTGAGTTCTGAAGGTTGTTTTTAGTATGTCACATTCTCTGACTCTAAGCTGATGATACCCAAACCTGAGATCTACTTTGGAAAAACAGTTGGCTCCCTGAAGTTGATCGAACAAGTCGTCAATCCTGAGTAGGGGATAGTTGTTGTTAATTGTATCTTTGTTCAGTTGACGGTAGTCGATACACATTATGAGAGTACCCCCTTTCTTTCTCATGAACAACATTGGAGCACTCCATGGAGAGATGCTGGGCCTCATGAAACCCTTATCAAGTAGGTCTTTTAGCTGCTCATTCAACTCTTTCAGCTCAATTGGAGCCATTCCGTAAGGAGGAATGGAGATGGGCTGAGTGTATGGAAGAAGGTCTATGCCGAAGTATATTTCCTGCTCGGGAGGGACTCCGAAAAGATCTTTAGAAAACATGTTAGGGAATTCGCTAACAACTGGAACTAACTGGATAGTTGGGGTCTTTGAGCTGGAATCTTTGACCTGAAATAAGTGATAGATACACCCTTCAGAAATGAGCTTCCTTGCCTTATGGTAGGAAATAAACCAACCCTTAGGTGTGGAACTACAACCTATCCACTCTAGAACTGGCTCATTTGAAAACTAAAATCTGACGACTCTAGTTCTACATTCGACTGAGGCATAACAGGAGCATAGCCAATCCATGCCAAGAATGAGGTCGTCGACCATGTTTAACTCTACTAGATCAGCTGGAATGACTTTACTTGATATTGAGACTGGGTAGTTTCTATACACTTGGATGGATCTAACTAACTTCCCAACTGGGGTAGAGACTGAGAATGGTTCTGAAAGGACTTCTTTTCTGATTTCAAATTGGACAGCTACATAGGGAGTCACGAATGATAGTGTGGTTCTTGTATCTAGTAGGGCATACAAATCTACATGGAAGATATGTAATATACCCGTGACCACGTCAAGTGAGCTCTCCTGATCCTGACAAGGGGACAAAGCACAAAAGTGGTTATGGTGTGACCGCCATCTGTACCTGAAGTATTACCCTCCTGAGCTGGACGGCCTGCTGGGGAAGCTGAAGCGGTAGACTGTGACCTCTTCCATCCTACTGAAAGACATTCTTTTAGCTGGTGACCTAGCTGTCCACACCCAAAGAAACCCTCTTTGCCCTGGAGACATTCACCTGGATGGTTCCTTCTATACTTAGGGCAGGCTGGATAACAGTTGCTGGCATTGTAACTTTGGGACTAAGAGCCAGATGCTCCACCCTTTCGATCCTTGCGGGACCGAAAATTAGGAGCACTGGCTGAGGTGGGTGTTGGAGTCCTCTGTTGCAACTGTTGTGGGCAGCTACTGCCACCGTACCTCTGGTGGCCATAGTCTAATTGACCCGTTCTAGCCCTCTTGTTCTCCAACTCCATATCCTTCAGCTTTTCTGCCTCAATCTACTTGGCATTAACGGTGAAGCTGGAGAGGTCAATATCCTTTGTGAGCATCGTAGTCCTGCACTCCTTAAGTACCAGGTTTGATACTCTGTTGATGAACTTAAGAATGTGAACCCTTGGCTCAACTACCATCTCTGGAGCATACCTCGACGACCGAGTGAACTCCAATGCATATTCCTCCATGGTCTTATTACCCTACTTCAAGTTCATGAACTCTGTGACCTTAGCCTCCCTCAGCTCTCGAGGGAATAATCTATCTAGAAATGATGTGGTGAACTCTTCCCACTCTATAGGTTCTGCTCCTACTAGTCTCCCTTCCTTCCACTAATCGTACCAAATCTGTGCCACCCCTTTTAACTGGTAGGCGTCCAGATCAACACTCTCTGTGAAACTAACACCCATAATCTGGGTGATCTTCTGCACCTCATCTACAAACTACTGTGGGTCCTTTCCCAGCTTGGATCCATGAAAAGATGGAGGGTTCATTTGGATGAAGTATCGAACCCTAGCAGCTGCTGTGGACCCATTTGTGTTCATCGGAACCACCTGCTAGTTCACTTGATTAGTCATTTTCTGAGCCAACAGCTGGATTGCCACTCTAAATTATGCTAAGGACACTTGATTGTCCTGAGGGGCTGCTGGAGCTGGTGGAGCAGGTCGGTTAACATTGCCAACCCTTCTTCCATTTCCTCATCTTGGAGGCATAGTTTCACTGAAACAAAATAGAGCACAAGTTACGAGGACATTTCTGTAATGGAACTTCAACGCATGATAAGGAGTACAAACAAAAAGGAGTTTTCCTAATAACGTCTGGTAGCCTCCCCATCATAAGTGTGGCATGCTTCACACCCATGAAAAGGAGTCTACTTGACGTGGATTTTAAAAAATCCTAGGATACTCTAAACCTAGCACTCTGATACCAAGTTTGTCATGACCCGAGTCTGTAACCTGGACAAGACATGGTACTTGGACTCACAAGTAACCCCAAGCCAACCCATGGTCTATCATAACACTAGTAAACTGAGTAAACATAAGCGGAAGCCTTAAATAAATAAAATCATTTAAGAAAAATTGATCTGATAAGAGTAAATATATCGAAAATACAATATTGAAAATTTATGTCTATGTCTAAAAGCCATCTACTCGATGATGAGTTGTTGGGACAAGCCCACTGCTAACTCTAAAGTCTAACTAAAAGTAACTAACTGAAAATAAATATCTTCCTCGAAAGATGAGGACTCACCAAATACTGTTGTTGATATCATCTGAGGAAACTACTGACGATGCTGGGAATGAGAACCTGCGCCTGTATCAAAATACGATACAACATGGAAGGTATGCATTAGTACTTTGAATGTACTGAGTAAGCGAGAAATATAATAAGAATGGAAGAACAAGTAACAGAACATAAATGACATGAAATGACCAACTGAAATACTGAAAACTGATACTACTGAAATATAACTGATATGTCCAATAATAACCCTGGCTGAAGGTCATAAGCATGTCCTAGATTTGAGATTCTGAACTGAGATAAACTAAACTGAATTAAACTAAACTGAGACTGTACTGAGTAGTGGGAGAGTCTATAACTAACATAAAACCATGTGAGATAGACATGGAGTTCGATGTATACGCCCCATCGATAGGACCTAATATACCTTGCCAGGGTATAAAGGCATGAACTATGATCACAAATCTGGGGCCCAATGGACCAATAACCTACGGTGGCAATGTAGTTATGGGATCCTGGTTGCACTGAAGCCCCGATCCGCTCGATGCTAAGTGCTACTCCCATTGGATAAATCTAAATTGTCTACTAAGTTGATAACTCAAAGCTGGGGCCCAAGACAAAGTCAGGGACACTTATCTGGAAGTACTTAAGAGTCTTATCGGACCGAATACTTTAACTGGTGTTGTAAGACTGGACAGATCTGCTTATCTAGAAGCGTCATAACCGTCTGAAGAACAAATTGATAATTGATAACTGATAACACGGAGGAATTACTAACACCTCAAGAACTGACTATAGTCAAACTGATCAGCTGATATTACTGAAAGATACTGAAGATATTAATGTCATGATTGAAACTGAGCTAGCATGCAACTGACTAAGCATTTAACTGATAATGATAACATGGAATTTCCAACACCAATAGAGTCAAGCAATATTATGTCTATACAATTATGCAAGACCCTAAATTATGTATTCAAGAACTAGGGCTAAAACCAAATTACGGGAAGCAAGTATCAATATGATCTATAAGTAATGCAAATATAGCAGCTAATAATATGAACAACATTGCACATGAATTGAATTGGATTCTGACTAAAAAGTTACTAAATTTTGAAACATTAGGGCTAGAACTTATAAGAAAATTTAAATGGGTTTTGGGGCACAAGGGAAGGGAAATTCCCTTGCTAAATTGTCACATACCTGGTGATGAAAACCCTAGAGAAAACTCTTCAGAAGATCTGAGAAGAAAATCGAACCCTTGTTCCTGCTCTGTGCTTTCTGCCTAAGTTCTACATTCTGACTTTTGAGGGAATGAGAGGAATGAAGAATGAACGTTGATTACCTCCCTAAATCCCCTAAATATAACCCAAGATGACATAGTTTATGGATTAAAAGATGGGAAGTTACTAAAATAACCTAGAAGAAAAATCTGGAAACTACCGATCAGGGGACCACGGGTCGCACAACGAGTCATTGGTTGACACCACGACTCATTGGGACCAGTTAATGGTTCTGGTCCTAGAAACAAGGCTCACTACATTGGGCAACGGAAGGATACCATGACTCATTTGACTAACCAATGGGTCGTTTGTAACTCCCGTTGTCACTGGAAGGAAAATCTTAGCCCCTCTGCTACGGATGACACAACAACTCATTGGTAGAACCAACGGGTCGTTGTGTCTGCTCGTGGTCAACACTGTCCTGACCTAAAGGGTTATTGGTCTAGGAAATGGGTGGAAGCAATGACTCATTGGCATGAACAACGAGTTGTTAGTCCCACTCGTTGGCTAGAGGAAGGTCTGGCATGTTTTTTGACTTGGGATACAACGGATGACAGGACGACTCATTACTCCTTCCAACGGGTTGTCTTATGCTTCGTTAGTTCTCTAAAGGAAATATGCAAGACAGACAATTACTCAGGCAACGGTCTGTTACAAGTGACAACAACTTGTTGTCTGGGTTGTTCTGTGAAAATTTTTTTTTGGTGCTTTCTGGTTTTTCATGCAAAGTCTGACTTTGGTCTAGAGAAGTTTCAGGGTGTTATAAATATCCGGGGAGAGTTCACACAAGGGCTTTTCTAAGATTTTCATGACGGTTAAAGGGCTGGAAGGATACAAATATGGTTTCTAGTTACTCATTTACCATTCTTGAATAGTACATCACTTTTCCACTACCTTTTTCACCTTTAGGATCCCTTCTTTTTCTTCCCTTTCTTTCTTAGAAATTTTTCACACCCTAAGGTATTTTTGTGAGCTCAATTTTCATTTTCTCTTTTCCACTTTTGTTTTCTTTTCTTTTTCTTCTTTACAGAATATTGCTCAATACACCTCGGGATATGATCAAACATTCATCTTTATCCTATTTATTTATTTTACACCTTATCACCCCCAACTTACACCTTTTTTCTCATTTTCATCACATTTCATAGTGTCAAGGAGGATGGGTTCGAAAGAGGGTCAACTTGAGAATTAGTTTTGGCATTCATTTCAGTTGATCAAGAAAAAGGGTCAAAGGCTCAAGAGGGGAGATTACGAATACATGCATCTTTTGGTAGGTCTATTTAGGCAAGTGTGGCTATTGAAGCAAAAAAGAAGCCTATGTTCAAATCTACAATTTATAGTCAATCCTAAGTTTGAGCACAAGTATCAAGGCAAGCTCTAGAGTGTGACCTAATCAAGTGAACAAACACAATTTCTTACCACATAATGGCGCATGGATATCAAAATGACTAAACACATTACCCTCAACTAGGGACACATTGTTAAAATTATCACAATTACATATCAAAAGCCGAGGTACACAAGTCAATGCTGAATAGGTATGGAAAAAATTTTTGAGGGGGGTATTTTTAAAAAAAAAATTAGTTCAAGTGTTCTACGAACTAAACTGCCACCACGACCTAAGTCAAAAACACTTTATTCAACCAAAACGACTCAGCTAGTAGTCTAGTATCCTTAAGAATGTCGCCTAGCAATCTATCATAGGGCCCACACACTACATAGTTTAACTATATTATTTTGCCAGGTTCAATAGAAAGTAAGCCTCTCAGGAAAGAATCATATCTAAGAAAATTTGAGAGAAGCGCACATATCAATTAATAGAAACAACTAACAAACAGACCCACAGTGCACCCAACACCCCCCCCAACTTAAGAGTATGAAGTGTCCTCAATACATGCAAAAGCTAAAGTTCAAGGGTTAGAACTCCCTGAGGCGCGCTTGGCACATTAGTCATCCGGGCCCATCATAACATTTGTGTGACGAAATTGACTCCACCAGTGATACGTGCATATTGGGGTTTCCTCCCAAATAATTCTTCATTTAATGTTGCGGCACAATGCAAATGGCATGATCATGCTAAGATGGAGTTGGGCAGTCCCTCAAGTGGAACTTCTCAACAAGCCTTTCCTCATTAGTGATACTCAAATAATGTTAGATTCTCTGGCTATTCACCTTGAATGTCTAGGTTCCATCTTTAGTTTCCAACTCTGCAGTCCCATAGGGGAAAATACTCACCACCTTAAATGACCCAGACCACCTTATTTTTAGATTATCATGGAATAGCTTAACCTGAGAGTTAAATAGCAACACTTTATCGCCGAGATGAAATTCCCGATGCTGAATTTTCTTCCATGCAAATGCTTTATTTTCTCCTTGTACAGGCTGCACTTTCAAATGCATAAAATTAGATCTCATCCAATTCATTAAGATGGCTTATTCTAAATTTGGCTGCATCATCCCACTCTATATTTAACTTTTTCAAAGCCCATAAGGCTTTATGCTCTAACTGAACCAATAGGTGGCAAGAATTTTCAAAAGCTAGTCGATAAGGAGTGGTTCCAATTAGCGCCTTGTAAGCTATTTGTAAGCCCATAAACCATCATCTAGTTTCTTGGACCAGTCGTCCCAATTTGCTTCTCTTGTCTTCATAATGATGTTCTAAGTGCAGCTACATCTACGATTTCGCCTTGAGTTACCTTAGGGAATGTTCTAGACAAGAAGCAATGCATGAGATTCACAAGAATCCTTACCACACAAGGCATCAAACCCAAAGAGTCCACAAAAGTCATTATTATCGCAATATTTTGATTCAACACATTAAAGCATGCGAATTCATAAGCCAAACAAGGAATCTACAATGTATGATAAAAGAGTGCTACATTTCTTATTTCAAATGCCCATTTCTCATTTCTCATTTTCATGCCACATCTCAAAAATAATTTTGGTGGTACCTCTCAAAACAGCTCCACAGAAGACTCAAGAGAGACATGGAATTATCCCTAAAGAAAGTAGCCTCACAGTCTATCATCGGGAAGTGCCAACTTGGTTCGACAACTAAAAGAAAAAGAAAATGCTCCTTGGGAAAGAACAATGGTATGAAGAAAAATCTTGGAGTTTGATTACTATTCTACTATTTACATAGCCGAACAAAAGATTTGGGTCACAATGCAAAATTTTGCAATTCAAAACAAAGACCCATTTTTCAGCACTAATATCAAAAAATCATTCATTTGATCCATTCAGAATTTTATCAACACAACCAGCCCGACAAGGGCAATCATCAACAATACTAAAATGAGCTCGACAAAGGCTTACAACCCCTCATCAGATAAAGAAACAAAATCCCAACAAGGGCTACATAAAACCATAAACAAAATAGGACAAAAATGACCACCCAGAAAAACACTCATCTCACCCCTAATATAAATATTACATTGTCCCCAATATAGGCATGCAAAATAAAGGGGTGGAAAGACTCCCTGAGTGGGTCACTCCTCCTCATCCACATCATCAGCTACTCCTGCTCCCACCTCACCATCAAAGCCTTCATCACCCAGATCTTCAGTGTCATCTCATGAGAGTTTGTCATTTCGACAAGCTTGTATAAACCGTTTGATTGAGAGGATATTGGAGGGGGTGATGGTCCCCGAAGAGGTATGTCACTGGAGGTTTGGCCCGAAGCTTCTGGGTGAGGCATATTCAAATTCAAGGCTTATGGAGACTTCTCATAACCATGAGATAGAGAACCCTTTGAACAATCAAAAGCTTGCATCCACTTACGTTTGATGTTGGGTGCCTCAGCATTCCTTTTCCGATCTATTGTGATTACACCCGAAGCAGGACTAGGGGTCTCATCGGGGAACAGTGGCACTCCTTGCAAGCATAGTTGAGAAATAAGCACCACATATGGCATGGAGGTGCTGGCCTGCCTTGCTTTCCTCTTCATCTGGAGAGCCACAATCTCCCCAAAGTTCATAGGGACCCCTGGCATGATGCAAACGATAAGGATAGTTGCTTCCAAGAAGACTCATTGGTCGCTCTTGGAATGTATGATGCAACTACAATGAAGTCTAGCCATAGCTTGGTTTCAAATTTTAGATCATGGAGAGAAATTTTGTAGCCCATTGCGGCCTAGAAGGGTGTGTCTGCGACAATTATAGGAGGTATCCATCAGAATTCATTCTCCTTATCAGCAATCTTGGCCATATATTCTGAGCCAGTGTCAATATCGTCCTCCCATAATAGATAATTGATGGTTTCTAGAGTAATCTCGACCTCCACCCCTCACATAATAACTGAAGTTAGGTAGGGAAATTCATCCACCTTGCCTTTATAGTTCATTCTCTCTTGCCTGGCCTGGTAGGAGGTGTAGAACTTCGACACTAAGCTTGGATAGTAATCTGGGAGAGGATTGCTAAAGCATGCTATTGTCTATCAGTGAACTTTGCTAGGATGTTGGGAAGGTCACCACGCAGCCCCACCAAATAAATCTATTTTCGATTGTGACTGATCAGCCCTTGTAGATGGCATAGTGTCCCTTCATGTCGGGCACACAAAACATGATGGCCTCTGATCTTGGGCATATTTATATAACCAAATACTTTTTTTATACCCATGGTGAACCTTAATTTAAGAATAATATCATGCATTTTGTGTAATTTGTGGCCATGAACTAACAAATATGATTAGCTCTCTTTGTAGGTTGAAATTGCCAATGTATGGAGCTCAATGTGAATATAATGGTCCTAATATTGAAGATAAATGTTAAGGGGTTGATTATGGATGATGATACGAGCTAAAAGGGACATTTGGAGTCAACTCCGTGCCACAAAGAAGCATTGGGGCATTCAACAATGTGCCACGGAGCAAAGAATTAATTTATATAAGTAGGGGCTACCAAACAATGAACCTCCGCGTTTGCTCCATGGCACGTAGGAAAATCTCCATGATAGCCTCCGTGCCATGGAGATGTTCCACCATAGGCCAAATTTTACATTTTTTCATCTTAGTATAAATTAAACCCTTAGCTTCTAAAATCATTTGTCACGAAATATTTTCTGGAAACCGTAGAGGAGCGAAGGGAGAAGTGAAGAACTCATCTAGGGTTCACTAATTTTACATTCTATTTTATCTATTCTTTTAAGTACTCTACTTTAACGATGTTTTTAAGTTATTGTGCGAACATGAGTGGCTAAAACCCTTCCCTAGGGTTGAGGCCATGTGATATGATTGTAATGCATGAATTCGTTTTAGTTTATGTTGTTAATTATTGTTTTGTCTTACATTCTTTATTATGGTTATTTTTATGCTTGATCACCATGAAAACATACATGTTAATCTAGGTAAAAGCTTGAAAGAGTAACCCTAGGCAATAACATAGGAATGTAGTGAGCAAATTCTTATCTTTCGATATTATTCGCAATTAGGATAAATAATATACCTAAATTTCCTTGCTTGGTTGATAAAACGGGATGATAGTAAGACGTCGACTTAGAATTATCACTCCACCATTCATAGATGTAGTTGTGAAGCTTTGTTAGGTTAAATGATTAGAGGTACGAAAGTCCCTAATCAAGAGCACAAACCCCCGTAAACCACATCCATGTAGTTGAATTGCCCACGAACTAGGATGTCACATCCCCTCTCAACGATGTAGTTGTGAGGCTAGTTTGTCATTTTTAGAGGCTCGAGAGACCATGAACATTGCATTTTCAACTATGTGAGACAACAATTGATAATTTCATACGTGAACCATTGCATGATTATCCGACCTTAGCTCTAGTTGTTTCTTATATTGTTTCCAGATTGTTTTATGACCACCCCAAAACTTAATTATAATTTACCAAAAACTTCTATAATCAACACTTGTGAAGGTTAATCTTACATTTGAACTTCATAATTTTCTAAATTGGTCTAGTCCCTGTGGGTTTGACATTCGGCTCTTAAAAAGGCCACTGTATTACTTCTACGACCGCGTGCGCGCTGGAGCTCAACAAGTTTTTGGCGCCGTTGCCGGGGACTAGTGTAATTGGTGAATTTCTTGTTTTGTGTTAGTGTCTATTTTTCTAAGTGTTGAAATTTTTGTTTTATTAGTTTTAGATTTATTTTGTTTTTGTTTTTAGTCTGATACCATTCTTGACATGACATCATGGAACACAAATGGGTTTAATGGTGGATACTCATTTTTTGGTGAGTCCTATCTGAATTGTGGAGGACTCCATTTGTGGCAACACTGTCACACTTGCAGTATATGTGGTGGTCAAGATGGCCATTGGGATGGTTGTCCAAATGCATATTCCCCTTCCCCAATCCCCAACTATGATCCTTTTGTTGTTTTTGATGAGTATAGGAATTATAAAAAGGAGGACTTGGAACACCAAGCTCAGATAAAAAACATGTTAAAATAGGTCCTTGAGCAGACAGAAGCAATGAGGGAGCAGATGGAAGTATTGGGAGTTCAGACCAAGGAAAATGGAGAGGCCTTAGAAATGATAAGTGCCAAATTCATGGAGATGATGGTTGAGGCTGAAGCTTGCTTTGATTTGCAAGTGACGGTCTTATGCAATACTCAAGATGGACCACAAGGAGAAGAAAAGGGTGAGTTCTTGGAAGAAGCTAAACAGTTAGAAGCTGCTGAGAGTCCCCATGATGGTCTCACACATATGGACAATCCAGTCATGAAAGGAGAGATAGAGTTCCAACCATTTGACATTCATGTGGAGCTACATGTTNCTGATTCCGAGAGACAAAATGACTTCACTTACGTAAGGGCCAATAAGTGCCAGAGGCGACATCTACTGCTTGGTCCTTTCATTTTTTCACCACCACCCCTTGAGCATAAGAGGAAACTGGAGAAGAAATTAGGGGTGAGATTCATATCCTCAAAGTGGAGGGAAAAGTGGTAAAACTTGATGCGTCGTGCCGCGACGTAAAATAAGGCACTGCTTGGGAGGCAACCCAAGAGTACCACAGGTACTCTTTCTTTTCAATTTTTTTGTGATTTTGGTTATTTTTCACTTGTTGTTTTTTTTTGGTTTTTAAGAACAGATTCAGGGGAAGCCTGAGTACCCATGAAAATAAAAGCTAAGGAGCATGACAAAAAGTTGAGTGTGGGGTCGATGACCCACGTGTTCAAAAATGAAGAAAAACATGTTGTTAGCTAGACCTCAGGAAGTATCTCTCACCTTTGTTTTAATTGTAATTGATTCTTTGTAGATATAGCATATATTAAGTGTGGGGTGAGGGAAATTTAAGAATTCTGTCCTAAGTTATTTTGGGTGAATATGGTGTTGGGTATAATGTTTTTTTTGAAAAAAAATTGAATTGAGCACAGTTCACCAACCCTTTGGTTTTTCTTTGTGGTTGTTTTTGGAAGGGGGGGTACTTTGAACCGAGAAATAAAAATTTTCATTTATTTGTACATAACTTTTCAGTCATAGTTAGGGACTTTTCCCGACGATGGATGGATGAGGATCGTCTTGAGGGAAAATTAGTCTATAGGTTTTTGTTTTGAACCCTTAGATAATTGATGGCTTGATGTTCTTGTTATGTGTTATGCATGATTGTAAGATGCAAGTAGTTTTAATTGAGAAGCATGTTAACCAGTTGTATAACATTGATTGAGAAACCTAGGCTCTTGAATGTGACTCTATGTGCTTAAAGATTAATTTTGAATTCTTGTGATTAGCTGAGTTAAGAGTCTGTTAAATTTGTCTTGAATTGAGCATGTGCTGTGAGTGTAAGGTCTTTGAATATTCCATGCTATTGTGTAGTGTCTATAACTTGCTTGGTGTGTATACAAAACGAAATGAGGGATGTCGATTGTAGGAGATGATTTAGGCATTTCTTTTAATGAGCCTAATTTTTATCCGTCGCTTTACCTACCTTGAATGTCAGATCCTAGTTAGCCCCATTGAGCCTTAAGCCTATTCTTCGATAGATGCAACATAATCTTAATCCTTTTCTTTCATTAGCCTTGAATTTGATCCAAAATTCCTAAGCACTTATGTGAAATTGCAAAGAAGTTAAGGAGGGAGAAGTTGGAATGAGAANCCGTTGCTTTATATGTTTATTTTTTCTTTTTTTTGTCTGTGATTCAGCAATCCCAAAGTTTCTTTTTAATCCGATCAAATAAGGAAAAAATCTTTTTTTTCGTACTCTTTCATAACATAAATATTGTTAAGAACTCTCCGGCATGAAACCAACAAAGTTTGTGACGCTGAACTGAAACTTCCCATAGATAAGAAAAATTCAGAAATACCCCTTATCTCATACTACTCTCTCGATACAGAATCTAATGTTTTGAAAAAAAATAGTAAAAAAATTTCTCATATCGAATTCGAAGTGCCATGCTATTTTTACTTAGTATTCATATGGCGAAGGCATAGTCTTCCTTCTTCTCTCAAATAAAAACCCCATTGGCGCCAAGTGTGAGGGAATGCTATACATTTGGTAATTTCTCCTACGACCAGAATAAAAGATCCCATTGAAGCAGCTAATCCTATGCATACTGTATGGACATCTGATCGCACAAATTGCATAGTATCATAAATGTTCACCCCAGGTATTAACAAGCCCCTAGGAGATTTTATAAACAAATGCAGCTCTTTGGTCTCATCCTCGATACTGAGATATACCATAAGAGCAATAAGTTTATTAGAATGCTCGCTAGTAATCCCTTGGCCTAAAAAAAGTAATCTTTCTCGATAAAGTCGGTTGATTATAGTAAAATTGTATCCCTTGGAACCGTACATGTGTCTTTTGATGCATACGGTTCAAAAAAATTTGAATCAATGTATAGATTCCAGTCCTCTTTCTTTTTTTTTTCTAGAAAGGATTTTTCTTACTTCTAACGAAAGGGATTTTGTTTGATTTTTCAATAAAGACGAGTTTTGACTCCTTTTTTTTATATTTTCGATTTTCCATTATAAAATTAGAAGTTGAAAGAAAGGGTCACTAAATTTATCGAATTAACTTCTCATTG
>JACEIK010004498.1:86451-100195 GCA_018107945.1 Datura stramonium
CCAGTTCCCTCGGGGGATGGATCTATAAGAATTCACCTATCCTAATAACAAAAAAACCTGACTTGAATGATCCTGTATTAAGAGCTAAATTAGCTAGAGGTATGGGTCATAATTATTAGGGAGAGCTCGCATGGCCCAATGATCTTGTATATATTTTTTCAGTAGTAATTCTAGGTACTATTGCATGTAATGTAGGCTTAGCCGTTTTAGAACCATAAATGATTGGTGAACCGGCAGATCCATTTGCAACCCCTTTGGAAATCTTACCTGAATGGTATTTCTTTCATGTATTTCAAATACTTCGTACAGTGCCCAATAAATTATTAGGAGTTCTTTTAATGGTTTCAGTACCTGTGGGATTATTAACAGTACCTTTTTTAGAGAATGTTAATAAATTTCAAAATCCATTTCGCCGTCCAGTAGCGACGACTGTCATTTTGATTGGTACCGAAGTCGCCCTTTGGTTGGGCATTGGTGCAACATTACCTATTGATAAACTCCTAAATTTAGGTCTTTTTTAAAATTTTGAATTGATTCAATTATGAAATAACACGACATGTGTATCTAGGGAATAGTTTCTTCAAAGTGAATTCTCCCTAGATACATCTATTCAGTTTCATTCTGAATTTCTTTCTAATATATGATATGTTAATTGTGCTAAATATTTTAAATCCATTTTCACTAAGTAAGTCCAATAGATTTAAAATGTATTTTTTGCTAAATCAATTACAAAATATTTTTCTAAAATACCCAATATCTATTTTATATCTTTGCTATGAAAATGTTCAATTTTCATAAATCTTCTTGGCTGTTATTCAAAAGGTCCAATAATGTATATATATTGGACATTTTGAGGCAATTATAGATCTCGGAAGACAATTTTGATTGGTCAATAAAAATCAATTTCAATGCTATTTTTATTTTATGAGTTTAGCCAATTTATCATGAAAGGTAAAAAGGGATAAAGGAACCAAGTGTTGATTGTCCTGTAAATATAAGTTGTCTTCCTCCATCTCTAAAAAGGTAATAAATAAATCAATTAAATTTTGGGATGCTTCATGAAGTGCTTCTTTCGGAGTTAAACTTCCGTTTGTCCATATTTTGATAAAAAGTATCTCTTGTTTTTCATTCCCATTCCCATAAGAATGAATACTATGATTCGCATTTCGAACACGCATGAATATAGCATCTATAGGATAACTTCCATCTTGAAAGTTATATGGCATTTTTATAAGAGATCCACGATTTCTCTCAATTTTTAATCTAATACAAAAATCAATTGGTTCTGTTAAACTAGCTACATATTGTGTATTATCAATGATTTCTACATAAGGCGGTAAGATGATATCTTGAGCATTTACATATCCAGGACCCTTGAAACAAATAGACGCGTCAGAAGTTCCATATAAATTACTTCCTAATACAATTTCTTTCAAATTCATTAAAATTTCATGTACCGATTCTTGAATGCCCGTTATGGTAGAACACTCATGTGGTACTTTCTCAGATTTTACACGTGTGATACACGTTCCTTCTATTTCTCCAAGTAAAGTTAGTTTCCAAGGTTGTGTAAGTTATCTTAATATTTTCTGAATTACGGCTATAAGTCTTTATTTGCCTATAAGGCAGCACTTAGAGAGTTGTTTATGAGTTTCCAAGCTGAACAACTCCAAAACTCAGATTCTTAAGTTATGTCTTCATGTCCCTAAGTTATGTTGAAGCATGTGATGCTAATCTAAGAGGTTTTCAAGAAATGATATTCTGGGAATCATGCTAATGTCTCATTCAATTATTTGAATATGAATACAAGTCTAAGAACTCAATTCTTTATAAGTCTTTCAATTTAGAAGTCTTAATTCCTACGCTTTTCATGTTATAAGATATAGTTGAATTCTTTCAGTTATACTCAAGTCATACATCTATATGTTTAGATCTTGTTGAGTTATCATTTGAATTTTCTAAATTCATAGGAGAGATTCTCCCACGTACCAATGTTCATAATGTTTAAGTAAGTATAAGCGCTAGCTATGATAATGATCAGTTAAGCTCGGAACTTTTAAATCCCAGGAAGTCTCTTGGAGGTCACTTTGTTAACCAAATATTAATTTGTACGTTATACAGAAGTCTCATACATAGTATGTCTACAATTTAGCTCTCAACTCTATTTATATGTTAAGAGTTATAATAAATAACTCCATGTTCAAAGTTATAAGTTCCATGTTTTAGACAAATGAATTAAAGAACTATATATGCTCATCAATATGTTAAGTTTGATAATAGAATTCCAATGTATAATTGTCCATCCAAGTAAAGGAACCACCTTATGGGCAGTATATATATGTAGCTTCCAGATGTTACATGATTGTATAAAGATAAGAATTTATGTGCTTCTATTCAAGCAATACATTAAATTTGTAAGATTATTTATAGGACATTGCTTGTAAACCAACTAAAGTTTTTATGTTGCCTAAACCTCCTAAAGGTCCTTCAAGTCACTAAGTCGACATGTTTGTATATAATTTGACAGCTTTACGTGACATATGTGCATATTTTCTAGATTTACATGGTATGTGTGCTCACTTGCATTTATGTGTTATGAGAAAGACCTATTCGGGCCACAGATTTAGCATTTTTCATTTCAATGTTATATGTGTTAGATTGACTTCGTATAAGCTCTATCTTCTCCATTAATTATTATGATTGAGATATTTTTATTTTACCCCAGTATGGTATATCGGCTGGAGATATTTCATTTTACCCCGGTGTGGTACACTAGCTGGAGGCATTTTTAAGTGAATTTTATGGTCGGCTAGCCGCTGATATTACAATTGTAGCTTTGCTTGTGCATTACTTGGTTGCATTTGCATTTCAGTATTGAGTTATTGTCAGGTTTTGACTTCCAAGATTCTAGGTAGTTACTATTCCTTATTTCTGCCTTAGTTATCATTGTTATCTTATATGTTTATAGTTTTTAGCCTTACATACCAGTATATTTTATTCATATTGACGTCCCTTCACCTAGGGACCTGCATTCGTGCAGCAGGTGCAGGTAGAGGTCGGGATCGCCAGAGCGGTTCTTGAGATAAGCGGATGTGTTTGTATGCTCCTTTCTTCTTGGAGCCAGAGCTCAGTTATTTCAGCTTGAGTTTTGAATTATAGTTACGGGTAGGTCGGAGCCCTATTCCGACCATCATTTTAGTTTACTCATTAGAGGATTTGTGGACTTAGTATGTATAGTATTATTCAGTTTGTGGCCTTGTTGGCTTTCCGTTGCTTGGATTAGCATAGTCATGGCCTTATTATCATTTCAGTTATATATTTTTTTTTAGTTGAGACCTTATGGTCGAAATGTTTTCTCCAGTTGATTGTGATAGGTGTCCTAGAAGGCCTAGGTGTTATAGTTACAGATGCTATATAGTTGGCTTCCTTGTATGTCAGGTATCGGGAGGTAGTCGCGCTCTCCCCTAGTTTTGAGGCATGACACGATCTTTCTATCATGAGAGGTTAAAACCTTTACAACTAGGGTAGTGTGAACTATGGTGAATTAACGAACTAGGGTCAAACAAGTGATCCTAAACCAATGGTAAACAATTGTATTGTATTCTCTTCATCTTTAATGTTTCTTAACGAAGCGAAACATTAATACTTGCCCGAACTCTTTACTTTCTTGAACCTAGAGAAGTAAATATTAGGAAAAGAGAATTACAACAAAGCCTTGATCTTTATGGGTCATTATATGACTTGATCTATAGTCGCAGGATAGTTAATTTGGAATAAATTGATAGCGTTTGAATTGAAATCGCTCATGGGACCTAACCCGGTGATTGAGTATAGTCATCTAATAGGGACGAACAAGTTGTTTGGATGAACCCTAGTTATCAGTTCTATAATTTAGCATTGAGATTGATCAGAAGTGTAAACCCAAGGTAGTTATGAATCCATGGGGAACACTCACCCTAGTTAATTTCAAATCTTGATAAACAACAACCAATTCTTACTCTTGTTTTATAATTGATTTTATAAACCCCCTTTTTGGAGATAACATACCTAAAAGCTTAAATAACTACGTTATTCTATATCTTGACCATATTTCCTGTGGGATCCACCCCAACATTTTTTGGGATCTTTATTGACAACGTCTGCTTTAGGCTTTATCAGAAGTATGAGTTTGAGCGTAGTAAAAAAGTGGCATCGTTGCCAGGGAATACGACTTAAGATTAGATTAATTGCTTGTGTTTAGCTTTCAGTTGTTATTTCCTCATTTATGTTTTATTTTTGTTTTTGACACCCACAGGTTGTCTCTTAGTGAATGCCAAGTACTCGACAGAGCGGAAACCCCCTGATTCCTCTTGATCTTGAACTAGAGCACACTACGAAGAATAGAGAACCCTGAGTAAAGAGAGGCCCATCTTGCAGAAGAAGCTAGGCAAGCTACACTTTAGGAAGCTGAGGATGCTTGGGATAAAGTTGTGAATGTTGGCCTTCATGGAAGGGGCAATAGGGGCCAGAGATATGCTCCTCGGTTCTTTGATGAGGATAACCCAGATATTGATAGAGCTATCATACCACTACCTTTGCCTTCTAGGGAAAACTTTCACATCACTAGCACCATGATACAGTTGCTGAATATGAAAGGGGTTTTAGTGGTCATACAGCTATTGATGCCAACCTACGCTTGATGAACTTCATCGAAATATGCAAGGCGTATAAGTTGCCCCATGTAAGTCAGGATGCTATAAGGTTGAGACTCTTCCCCTTCTCTCTTTCTGGAAAGACAACATTATGGTTATTGGAGTTGCGCAATGACTCCATTACCAATTGGAGGGAGCTTAAACAGGCTTTCCTAGAAAGGTTCTTCCTACCCTCAAGGATGCTACAACTTAAGGATGAGATCTATAACTTCTGACAGCTAAAAATGGAGGCACTTCATGAAAACTAGTTGAGATTTAAAAAGAAGCTGATGAAGTGCCTGAACCATAAAATTCCAGATGATAGTTTGTTGGAGATTTTTTACGGTTCTTGAATAACAACACAAAACTTATAGCAAATACCGTAGAGGGAGGAGCATTGATGTGTCACACATGGAAGCAAGCTGCCATTATTCTAGCCGTAGTGACTAAGAATAATAGGGCCTGGCACACTAGGGAAGCGGAATTAGCTACAGGTACGTATGCTTTTGGTATGACTACAAATCAATGAAAAAAGGAGGAGGAGCGTGATTAGGAGCTGGCTTTTATGCAGACATCATTAGACCTGCTCAGGAAGCATATTATGGGTGCTGTGATAGAAAGTTAAAAGTAGTAGGAGCTCAGGGACAGGAATCGAGGCAGGAGCATTCCGATTTCGAGGAGCAGGAAAACTTCTTAGACAATCAGGTGGCGGGTTTTCAAGCCAACACCCAAGGGTCTGGACAGGACACTTGGTGCCAAGGTTTCAAAAACCAAGTTCGGAACCAATATTGGGACAACTATAGCTGAAATGGGTATGGGGATAGGAGTCGAGGTCGTGAACGAGAGGGAGAATGGAGAAATAATGATGGTTATTACAATGACTGCATAGGTTTGTATATTCCTCCTACTACGCGTGAGGGTGAGAGTGGACCCTCCAATTGGAGAATATGATGGTTGAGATGCTCAAAAAGGTAAAATTCATCGATGATCAGCTGAGGGACATCCGGGCAGATATATTGGGTATGAACCAGAAAGATGAATCGCATGCAACTGTGATCAAACAGAGTGAGCAGTATCTTGGATAGATGTGGGCATCCCTAAACCAGCTGTAGAAAGGAACACTTCCTAGAAACACTGTGCAGAACCCAAAGAATGATAGTCATTGTATGTCTATGATGACCCCCGTCTGCCAGTTGTAGTTGAGATGGAATGACAAAATGAGATTGAACTCGGTGAGGAAGATGAGGTCGCAGAGCATAAGCTCATAGGTGAGGCTGAGTTGGTTGGGGCTCCAGTTGGTGCAAAGGAGTCTGAAGCTGATAATCCTAAGAAGCAATGGGGCACGTAAATTTATAAGGCTATCCCTCGACCACCGCCACCATTCCTCAAAGGATGATGAAGAAGGAGAAAGATGGTAAATTTCAAAAATTCCTCTCTATGCTTAAATAGTTATTGGTGAACATACCATTGGTTGAGGCATTGGAGAAAATGCCTGGATATGCCAAGTTTATGAAAGACCTTGTGAAAAAGAAGAGGTCCATACGCTACGAGCCGGTAGGTAACTTGCATCATTGCAGTGCCATAACTTCACGGGTCCTTGTTCAAAAGAAGGAGGATCTAGGTACCTTCACTATTCCCTACACGATTGGTGATTTTGAGTTTGCGAAGGAACTTTGTGATTATGCACAAGCATCAACCTGATGCCATTATCTATATTCAAACAGCTAGTCTTGGAAGCCCCCACACAGATGTCAATGCGGCTATTGATGTCATTAAAAAGCCAATGGGGATCTTAGTTAATGTTTTTGTCAAGATGGACCATTTCATCTTCCTAATGGACTTCATAATACTAGATTGCGAGGTCGATTCTGAAGTCCCCATTATCTTGGGGCAAGCATTCCTGGCCACTAGGAGAGACTTGGTAGAGATGGAAGCTGGCCAACTAAAGTTCAGGATAAATAAAGAAGAGGTCACTTTTAACGTCTTTGCTAGTTAATGATGCAGCCCAATGAGATCAGGTTTGTCTCAGCAATCGATAATGATTCTGAGTTTCTTGATTAATTTTGAGTAGTCAAGAGACTTGCGTCATGCCGTGAAGTTAAAGGCACTTCTTTAGAGGCAACCCATGTGGTAGTTTGGTGTAGTCTGAGTAACCAGACCACCTGCATCGTGCCACGATGTTACATCAAGCGCTTCTAGGGAGGCAACCCAAGTATCTTAACTTTTGTATGTTCAGTGTGCAGCTAGAACAAAAATAACTGGGTGAAAAAATTGTAGCACAGGGCAGTATTACGAGTCTCGGTATGAGTCGTATGACTATTGTACAACTCGTAGTACCATCCATTGTTCAAGGCACAAACTGAGCTAAAGCATGAGTTTTCATTACGATTGGTTATTACGAATCGTACCTACATTGTAACGGGTCGTAGTACTTACTATAGCAGTAAACTATGCCAAGCATGGAAATTCAGAAAAGTAATGACCTATGGGTAATAGTATGGTTCGTACCACTGTGGTATGAGTAATTCCATGTACTCTTAGGTCCCTAGGTAAGTTTCCTAAGTCTTTTGTTATGTGTCCAAGGGATGAGCTACAGTTCAAACATACGACTCGTGGTACGAGTTTTCACAGGCTAAATTAATGAATGCGACCCGACTCGAACCAAATTCCTCAAAAATCTGCCCTAACCTATTTAAACTTGAATTTCTTCGTCATTCACTCCCACGCAAACATAGATATAAAACCCACGACTCTCACCCATTACTTCACACTCGTAACTCAACTTTCCAAGTGATTCAACCTCAAACTTGTACAAGTTTACTCCTGCACAATCAGTATTCCTACCCTAAAATCACTGAAGCAAGAAAACACTTGAAACTTCAAGTAAGTAACCATGTTTAAATTTGTGAAATGCTTGCTCTGTATGAACTTATAGCCGACTGTGATTCCTCAAACTCACCAAACATGGGTTGAGAAAGATGATCAGTAGCTCTTGCGATTCCACTGAATGGGTAGAACTTCGAAATGCTTAGAAAAATAAATTTGGTTGGTGAAAAATTGAAAAATTGAGCTATGGGATGTGACCTAGGTTGGGAGTTAACTGAGTATGCATAAACAAAGAAGATTGATAGCCTAAAATGGGGAAGTCTGAGTACATAAAACAAATAATGTGTTTACCTACATAACTGAACAAAAATGAAGAGGTGGGCAGGCTTCACGAGTCTTCCTATGACTCGTGGTTTCATACCACTACTCGTATGATGACTCGTTGGGAATGTCCAAGGTTAATAAAAGTGTAAGTGTTGGTAAGAAGCCTAGTACGATTGGTAGGATGTTGATAACGCTCAAACCCACACTTTCTAACAAAGTATGAAGCGGACGTTGTCAATAAAGAACCCAATAAAGATGTTGGGGTTGAACCCACCGGGAATAAGTTAAGATCTAGACTAATGCTGGTACTTAAACTTTTTTGTAATTTATCTCCAAATTGGGGGGTTTAAAGAAAAACAATATTAAAACAAGATCATAATTTTGGTTTTTATCAGGATTTGCAAATAACTAGGGTAAGTATTCCCCATAGGTTCATAACTACTTCGGGTATACACACATGATCAATCCCACGCTTACTTGTAGAATTGATAACTAGGGTTCATCCAAACGAATGGTTCATCCATATTTGATGACTATACTCAATCATCGAATTAGGTCTCATGAGCAATTTCTTTTTATGCTTTATCAATATTTTCCAAATTAACTTTCCTACAACTGCAGCTCAATTCATACAATGATCATAAAAATCAAGGCTTTGTTGTAAATCTCTTTTCCAAATCTCTACTTCTCTAGGTTCAAGAAAGTAAAACATTCGGGCAAGTCCTAATGTTGTGCACTATTAAGAAATGTTTAAAGATGACAAGAATACAATACAAGCGTTTAGCATTAGTTTTGAATCACTTTTGTATAACCCTAGTTCGTTAATCTACCATGGTTCCCACAACTCTAATTTTAGAGGTTTTAGCCACTCATGATTGTAAGATTACAATTAGTATTCATAGACAAACATGTAATTAAATGCTTACAACAATAATTAAAAGAAAACCTACTTTGAATATCAATGAACAAACTCAAGAACAATTGATAAAATCAAGTGTTGATCCTGAGAATTGCTCCCCAAAACTAGATAATAATTCACAATTAAAACTTTTCATATGCCTACTACCTTCTCTCTATGTTGTTCCACTAAAATAAAATATAAAAGATATTTATACAGACATCAGAAACCTTTTCCTAAGCTAATTGGGAATTTTCCATATCTCACACCGACTTGAATCACCACTGATCAGACGACCCGTAATAGGATTGTATATGTCGTACCTGCCTCTCGTACATCCATCGGCTGCTGCAGATTTGGCTAAGTGTTGGTAGCTGGTATGACTCGTACCATAGTCCCATGAGTAGTACCATCCGCCTGTGGCTTGGCCCCGAAAACTTTGACATCCTCTGAAGTTTCCTATGAGTGTTTTGGTACGCCTCGTACCTTCCTCCTATTACTAGTACTTTCTTGTAGCATCTTGAGTTTTTCCAAGTCTTTAAGAATCACTAAAGCTCCCCACGGCTCATGGTACAGGTCGTAATTAGATGTTACAATCCATGGATTCCACCCATACTAAGAGACTTCCTTATGCAATTTTCTCTGAAGATTTCAACAACTCCAGTTACGGCTTGTACAATCTTGGTACGGCTCGTACAATCTTGGTACGGCTCATACTATCTTGGTACGGCTCATATAGAGAGTCGTACTTTGCCTTCGCCTTGTTTCAGCCTTCTGAATTTTTCCACGAGTCTTAGTACGACTCGTACAATCAATGTTTGACTCATACTGAGATTGATACTTTGGCTAATTTTCTACATTTTTATGCATCTTTTGCACATTTTTTCTCCAACACCTATTTTCACTGAAAACAAAGTAAAAACACTTCATATCCATATAACCATATCTAAATCCATCTTATTTTCTAAGTTTTAACCATCGAAAGTGTTGTAAACTCATAGCACATCAACACCCTCAACTTAAGACTTTTGCAATGTCTCATGCAGATAAAATAAAAAAAACTAAAAACAATGCTTAACTAGAAAATAAACCTAGGATACTATTGATAAGTTGGTAATTTATCAACTCATTAGTCCCTTGAGCATGAGCTTTAGCATAGTTTTCAAGTATATTAGATGAATTTTATGCCCTTTTTGCCTTTCTATGTGCAGGTATCTAAGTTAAACAGAAAGAGCAAGAAGCAGAGTAAAAAGGATGAGATCAAGTGAAAAACGGCGCTACACCAGAGGAAACCAGCGAAACGCCAATCAAATGCAGATGACCAATGAGTTAAGGATAATATGCAATCGGCCGTTGCAGACATAAACCGGTGACTCACCGGTTAAATCGCCTATAGGTGCTTGCGCTTTCTAGACTGAGGAGTAAATGAATCGGCAGATTGTAGATGAAGGTCGGCGAACCGCCGAAGGTGTCACCAACTTGTCCTAGAGACTCACTAGAAGTGCAGTAAATGTTGGGACGGGGGTTCGTGGAATGCAACCGGCGAACCGCCGGCTCCACCGCAAGTGACAAAACGCCTGAATAGGGCACTTACGTCCAACACTGGAGAAATAGGAGATTGGATGCCCTATTTTTCTATATAGTCTACAAGAAAGTACTCTATATAGAACTTTTATACGTTTTAGCTTTTTGAACATTCTTTTTTCCTTCGAAAGAGAAGAACTCTATTGGAAGGAGATTGTTAAATATTGTTTTTCTTATTTTCTTCTCCTTCCAATAGAAAGGTATAATCATTATTGTAGATATATTTTGAGTTTTATTTTTTTTTGCTATTACTAATGAAATCATTGAGTTTATTGACGAATATACTCTTTAGTTTCTTAATCATGAGTAGCTAAATCATCAACTAGAGGTGTGTCATGATGGGTGCTTAATTAGATTGGGTATTCCTAGATTCATCTTAATATTGCTTAATTAGTGTAAATCTATTAAGTTCTCTCCAATTTTTAATTGATGATCCATAGTTGCAAATGTCGATTTACTTTTCTTACTTGATTTTAGTTTTGAAAGAAAAAAATTCATCTATTGGGAGAGAATTTAATGGTGGAAATGGATGTGATTGTGTGGAGTTAGGCTAGAAATAGCCAAAATCCATATTCATAATCCTAATTAGTAGTTGATGGCTAGAAATAGCTTAGCTACTAAACTAAACTCTATTGGGCTAATTGAATTGTGTCTTGAGGATCGAAAGCACTCGAGAAAAAGTAACCCATCAGGTATAAAAACATAGGGTGCCATCTCATTCAAAGTTATTTACACTTATTCTCCATTATTTGATGAGCTAGCATATTCTTGTTTGATTAGCACCCCATATACACCACAACCATAGTCTTCTCTCAGTATTGCCTATCAATTTTTGTTATTTTTCTATTTTGGCAAGCTTGTTTAAAATCCACAATATTATTCACTTCATTTTTTCCTCTCAAAAAATTTACTATTTTATTTTCTTAATTGGTGTGAGTTAATTAAAATTTCCTAAAACAACATGATGAGTTGGTAATTTATCAACTCATTAGGCTCTTAAGCATGAGCTTTACTTAGTTTTCAAGTCATTTAGTTGAATTTTATGCCCTTTTTGCATTTTTATGTGCAGGCATCTGAGTTGAAGAGAAAGAACAAAAAGTTGAGTAAAAAGGATGGAATTAGGTGAAAACCAGCGTTACACTAGAGGACACAGGCAAAATGCCTGTCAAACATAGGTGACCACTAACCTGAAGAAAATGTGCAATCGGCGACTCGCCGATAAAGCGCCTACCAGTTCCTGTACTTTCTAGACCAAGGAGTAAATGAAACGGCGGATCACAGATTGAGGCCCGCGAACCATTGAAGGTGTCACCGAATGGGCCAGTAGAATCACTGGATGTGCAGCAAACGATGGATGGTAGTTTGCAGAATGCAACCGGTGAACCACCGGTGCCCCCGCAAGTGACAAAGCGCATGAACAAGGGCAATTACGTCCAGCACTGGAAAAAGAGAAGATTGGTTGTCCTATTTTTTTATATAGTCTAGNGTCCTATTTTTTTATATAGTCTAGAAGAAAGTACTATGTACATAAATTTTTTACTTTTTAGCTTTTTGAACATTCCTTTTTCCTGTAAAAAGTGAAGACTCCATTAGAGGAGATTGTTGAATATTGCTTTTCTTATTTTCTTCTTATTCCATTAGCAAGGTATAACCATTATTTCAGATATACTTTGAGTTTGATTTTTTCTTGCTCTGACTAATGAAATCTTTGAGTTTATTATTGATGAATATACTCTTTAGTTTCTTAATCATGAGTAGCTAAATAATCAACTAGAGGTGTGTGATGATGGGTGCTTATTTAGCTTGGGTATTGCTACATTCATCTTAATATTGCTTAATGATAACGTCCAAAATATATTCTTAATTCAAAGAATATACAAGATTGAAGTATTAAACAAGTAACCCGACGAGTGCCGGGGTCGAATCCCACGAGGACTAGGTAATGATAAATTTAAGTGTTGATTGAGAAATTGATATTAGCTTGCACCATATAGATTTAATATAAAAGCAAGAAAAATTGGGGGAGTTAAACTTTGCAGAGAATTACAAAAATTTATTTAGTGAACTAAAAATAACAAGATCAACTAAGTTGTTGACAATAGTGTGAAATACTAGAGTGCGGTGTAGATGAAATAATAACTAGATCAAGATAGGCCAGGTCATCTCATAAGTTCAACAAGTGTAAATAATCTCGGAAAGTAGGTAGCCTCAGCTTCTCAGTCTATTGACTACCCCTTGCTAGAGTTTTCTCAAAATCTAGCTACAATTTAGCTCAACCAGAATTGATTTGGATTAGCAGTTGCACTATTCCAAGATATTAGCTTCCTATTAGGAAGGAGGAAGTAATTTCAGCTATTTCTAGCTTAATTTTACAATCTCTTATCCATGCCACTACTAGATTCCCTTCCAATACTTAATTATTCTCTCCCAAGCAACAATCAAGAAAGGATAGATAGACCCATATCATCATCAATGGATCTTCATTAATAGATTGAAGTGAATCTAATAGATTTACACTTAATTGAATATTATGAAGATGACTTTAGCAATACCTAATCCAATTATGTATTCATCATCACACACCTCTAGTTAATGATTTTAGCTACTCATAGTTAAGAAATTCAAAAACACATTCATCAATAGCATCATTGAATTTAATAATAAGAGTGGATAAATCAAATGCACAATTATCTTTCAACTACAGCTGAAACTTAGTAATACCAAAGAAGAAAATAGAGCGGAGTATTTTCTACAAGTTTCAATCAAAATCCCTTTCTCTCAGCTAAAACAATGTCTTCAACTAAAAGAGAAAATAATGATGTGATATGTACTTGGATTTTCTCTCAATCTCTCTATATCTTTATCTTCTTCTTCTCTCTTTCTTCCCTCCTATACAAAGTACTTCTTTTTCTATTTATACCCTGAAAATTAGGGAACTTTTCATCTCCTTTTCAGTGTTGGATGATTATACCCTTAATAGCATCGTTCTAGAACATGCAAAAGTACCGACAATTCGTTGATGAAATCCGTGAACCGTCGGGTATTTGTTCTTCTTCTGCACTCATCTCCATTAAACATCGGCGGTTCACCTGGCGTTTCGCCGATGCTAATCCGTGAACCACCGGATGTTCAAGAAAATTCCAGAATTCCTGAGTGTCATTCGGCGACTAAACCGGAAACTCGCCACTGCAAAGTCGCGAACTGCCAGTGGCATTCAACCTCTGAGGTAGTGACATTAGGCTTTTAACCGGCATTTCGCCGGTTGATTCCTGAGACTCACCGCTCATTCTCACTTCCTCCTTTTTGCTCCATTTTTGCTCTTTTCTTCAACTTTAGGCATCTGGCACTGATCACGGGCAAAAATATCATGCCCGTGATACGCTTTATAACTTAAATTAGTCGTGTTGTCTAAGTTATTTTATACATTTTCATGTGATTTTAT
>JACEIK010004498.1:110470-124621 GCA_018107945.1 Datura stramonium
GTATAAAACCTGCCAATCATGCATATTTCAATAAATAAAACTCCATTAAAACATACTCATAAGGAGAAATCACATTGACATGCTTTGAGTAAAACCCCATGAAATTTGAGTAGGAGAATTCATGACTTCAATAGAAATTGTGCATGGGTGAGGAAAGATTCCACCCATTTTGAAACCCTACATACCTGGGAATAGATAGACTTAAGATTCCTTGAGCACCCATAAAGAAATTGAAGAAAATTTGAAGAAGAAGGCCTTCAATCTCCCTAAAACCTTTCTAAAATCCTTGCATGAGAATGGGCATGCAATAGGGACTTAACTCTTATCACACTCAGAAATTATCCAAAACGACGTTGTTTAGGCCTTAGGGACTTAGGAAATTATGGAAATACCCTAATTAAAACGAAGGAAATCTCTGGTCGCCAGTCCTCACGTGGGACCTAATGGGTCGTTGCCACAGGGCATGACTTGTTGCCTTGATCCGTTTAGTCCACTGCCCAAAACTCCAAGGGAACCCCATGGGTGACTTCACGAGTCGTGAGGTCAGACCTCGACTCGTGGTCACCTTCCGTGCCCTACATTGCCCATCCCAAAACTGTCAATCCTCCAGGGTTGACCACGGGTGACCTCATGAGTCGTGAGGTCTGACCACGACTCATGGTCAGGCCCGTGGCCTCCTCACTCAGACTTTTCCAAACCAAGTTGACCACGAGTCACTTTACGACTCGTGGTCACTCCTAACGACTCACCTCATGAGTCGTTCTGTGGCCTGGTGTGAATTTACAGTGTTTCTCCATTTTCACTTCCGAGTCTGATCCTTGGGTTCCCAGGGTATAAAAATTCTCTTGGTTCTTTGATCATTTGAATGCATACAAGGGATTAATTGGAAGAGCCACTCACACTCACTCTTCCAAAATATATCTTCATGCATACACTTGACCCATAGGCTTTCCCTTCATGTTGTTTGCCACTAATGTAGAGTAGCTGCATCTAGAATCATTAAGGACTTGCGGGCTGTGGTGTAGGCTCAAGGTAAGGGTAGGATGAACATTTTGCTATAGTGACTAGATCCTCCCTAATGTTTTTTGTGAGATTCCTTACATCAATTTTAATCACTCAACCTCTTTTTCCTTTCTTTCCTAGTTGATTCCTTGCATTTCTTTAACACTCCCCCTTATAACCCCTCTTTTGCTTCCACCCTTAGCCTTATTAACTCAAGAGGGAATACCAATTCACACAAATAGTCTTTTTCCTTTTTGGATTCATCTTTTGGTGCACTTTGACAAAATATGATGTTCCCTTCACACTATAATTCTTGTCCTCCCCTTTGTTTTACATACCCCCAAACTTAGGCTCTTGCCTCATTTTTCACACTTGTTTCTCTCACTCCCTATTTCTTAGGCCTTGAGCCTTACTTCAGCACTTATCTTGTCATTAGCATTTAGGGAGAATGGGGGCTAAAAGAGGCATTAAGAATGGTCTTAAGGCTTGTAATGTGATTGGCAAGGAAAGGTTTTAAGGCTCAAAATTGGCTAACAAGAATTAATGTTCATGGAGGGTGTATGGTTGAAGTGGCTAGACAACTGAGGGTCTAAACTCATTTTCTTAGTGCAACTACATCTAGGATTTTGCCTTGAATCACATTTGGGGCATGTTTTAGACAAGATGTAATGCACGAGATTCATAAGAAATATCCTTGCCACACAAAGAATCACCCTTATAGGGTCTACAACAATCATTTTCGCAAACAAAACACTACATTAGGTCATCAAGCAAGCATACGTCATAAGTCAAGCAGGGAATTTAGAATGTACAACCAAGATTACTAAGCTATGGTATCAACACTTGCTCATTATCTTCATCCTCATGCCCTTGTTTTCACATTTCCATTTCAACACAAGATTTTTTTTTCAGTTGGTGCCTCTTTAAACAACTTAACAAAATAGTCAAGGTGACATGGAATTTCCCTTAAGAATGTCACCACTGAATCCATCATTGGGAAAAGCCAACCCGATTGACAATAAAAAAAGACAAAGAAATCGCTCCTTGGGAAAGAACTGTGTTCAAAAGAAAACCCTTGGAGTTTTAATTTCTACCCTAATATTTACAATGGTTAAAAAAAGGAACAAGATTTAGGGGTCATATCATGCAATCCTTATAAAGTCAAAATAAATATTCAATTACCCAAGGACAATAATCAATCCCTCCAAACTTAAGTCAAACATTGCCCCTAATGGAAACCACAGGAAAGAAAAGAAGGTAAAAGAGATTTCCTGATCATATTAGTGATTGGGCCTTGGCTTCCACGTATAAATGACAACATTAAAAACCCAAAAAGTTGTGTCTTCTGTTGTGGGTTGCATGGGATCTGGTGAAAGTGCGACAGGTAGACCAGGGCTTGGTGTGACCCATCTGTTAGGGAGGGTTCGAAGCTCATGGTAAGATGTTGTTGCCACCCCCCCAGGGCCCTCTAAGGATTGACATCATACACCGAGTGCATTGCAGACCGAGGAGGTGGGTTGTGATAGGCCTCCTCATCAGATATAATATCTGAATCACTGTGGTAGCCCACCTACAAATCATCTGGGGGACTTTTGGGTGCTTCGACTTATGGTGGCACCGCCTCAGGGCCATAAGGCATCTGTTAGCTGGTAGGTGCAATAAGTGTGGCTAGCTCCTGTTGCAATGTAGTCACTTTACTTTCAAGAACATCCACTTTCGAGCATAGGTGTGTCAACTTGTCTTTAGCAGGCTGCAAGGCTTTCTTAAAGGCACTTTTGATCATGGACGGGATAGCCTTGGCTACTATACAAGTTGATTATCATGCATCTTTTCCCTTTGTGCAATGTTGAGTAAATCTGGGGGCAGAGAGTTCTGGGACTCATCTGCATTGGTAGGGATGGTAGCTATGTGAGAAGATGCCAAGGGTGATGGTGGGGTCATGTTCCCTGTATACCTTGCTCACTTTATCATTGGGGCCTCTTTGTCGGTTTTGGTGGCCAAGGTAATCACCCCATGGGCTCGTATAGTCTTATCCAATGAGCGCAACAAAGGAAAAGCATCCCTCATACACAACATACTCACCAAGGTAGGGAAAGGCAATGTTGTGGCTTGTTTCTTAGATTTTCGTCTGAACTGATCAGAAATAATCTCTCTAACATTGATGTTTACATGCTCCATTATGCAATAAAGGAGAATAGCCACTTTAATGGGAACTTCTGATGTATTCCGAGAGGGTATCAACCTTGAACAGACCAAATCTAACCACATGCGGATGTCAAATTTTAAATCACGCCGATGAATTAGGCCTTTGGAAGCAGGCCATTGTGGTTGACCTTATGCAATCACGTTGGCTACCCATTAGAATTGGTTTTCTTTGTCTTCTACCTTCTGACGGAGGAATGGATGTGGTGGGATTGGCTCGTCCCAATACAATGAGTTGATTGCTGATGGCATTACGTGAACCTCTTGCCCTCGCACCTAAATTGATGTTAGGCGTGGGAATGTTTCAGTGTGGTCTTTCTGCTTCATCAGTTGTTGCCTCACTCTATATGATGCATAGAATTCCTACACCAACTCTGGGAAGTATGGGTCAACTGGTATGGTAAATGGGCCCTAATCATGCATCCCGATCTGGTGGTAGATATTTGGGCATGCAGTTTTGGATGATGCTGCATCAAATTGAGCTTATGCATGGATGACTCATTTTTCGTTAAAAGTTGTGTAAAACTCCTCCATTCCTTCCAGCTCAAATCTCTCTTGAGGGGTGTTTGTGGGCACTAATGCTTGGCCTATATGAGAATGCTGGTAGCTAGAAATGATGCAGCAAAAGTAAGTTAGTATTGGGCAATAATGTGCGACTCAAAACTAAAGTAACAGAAGAAACTTAGTAAATTTTTTCACACACTCAGGTGTCATCGGCGACTCGTCGGCAAGAGGAAGTTGCATTTCGTGAGTCACCGATGAATCGCTGACTGACTCAGTGAAGAATCAAAAGCTGGGCACACCAGCTTTTCTTCGGCGAACCACCACTGGTGATTCGCTAGCCGCTAATCTTCATCTAATCACTCTCCAAATCACCTCCATATGACAGCTAAAAAATCACACCCATATTTCCATAACTAAAGACAAGTTTTCCCTTAAGAAAGGTGTCAATCAATCCATCATAGGGAAACTCACTTGGGTATGTAGAATATACTAGGATACGAGTGACCATAGCAAAGCAACATTCACACACATACAATAAGAAAACAAAGCCAAACATGAGAAGCATGGGTAGAGAAAAACATTACCAGTGTGATTATGACCTTTCTAGCATGGGTGAGAAAATTCTTACCTTCAATGAAATGTTCTTGTGAATATTTGTGAAGGAATGAACAGGATGCAAGCAATTGAGGTTTTTTTTTTTAAATTGAAATAGAAAGGAAAGTGAATGGGTGCTTAGGGTGGTAAGTATTAAGAGGTGTAAGGTGGGATGTAATGGGTCAGTTTAGGAACGATCTGGGGAAAAGAGGAAAGAATTTTGGGAATTCATAGCATTTTGTGGAGATCTGTAGTCTGTGTTTATTCATTGGGAGTTGCATCGGTGATCGCCGAATCGAGCCGACGATTCGTCGCTATGGTTGCCGCTTGTATTATCTAAAGCACGATCTTGAATGAAAGTTTGGCGGGTGACCCGTGCTTTAGGGATCCCTTCTGGCGTGTCACTGAAGGAGGAGCCGATGCCTCAGCCTTTCCCAGGTAATCTAGTTGAGGGCTGCATCCGGTCGGCGATTCGCGTATTGACATGGCATTTCTCCGGTTCACCTTGAAACCTTCAGTTCACTAGATGGGATTGGCGCCCTAGCAGCGCCTCATGATTTATCACTGTCGATTCGCCAATTGAAATGCCTCTCTTCCTTGAATCCTTCAGTGCACTAGGTCTGTCGGTGCTTGAATTGCGCTCCACGAAATATGAGCGGCGGTTCGCCGGTAGCACGCCGATTTGGTATTCATCCTGTAGTGCACCCTTCTTAACCTAAAAAAATCAAAAAAAAAAACCAAACTTGTAAGAATGAAAAATGCTTGGGTTGCCTCCCAAGAAGCGCCTTATTTAATATCGCTGCACGATGAAATTCCAGGTCTATGGTTCTTGTAGATGCACCACCTCTGTTTGACCCACTTCTTCCAACACTCCCATATATCTTTTGACCCACTGGCCATTTAGTTTGAACTTCCTCCCATTTTTATTGTGAAGTTCAATGGCTCCATTTTCACACACCTAGGACTCCTTAAAAGGGCCTGACCATTTAGACATTAACTTTCTAGGGAATAGCTTTAGCCGAGAATTGAATAATAGCACCCACTCCCCTGGAACAAAATTACGCTACAACGCTTTTTTATCATGATAATGTTTCATTTTGGCTTTGTAAATTGCTGCATTTTCATATTCCTTCATTCTAAACTCTTCCATATCATGTAAATTGTTGATTCGACCTTGGATAGCTCTTCCCCATTCCAGGTTTAAACTTTTCAATGGCCATAAGGCTTTCCTTTCTAGCTCCATCGAGAGGTGGCATGCTTTACCATACACCAGCTGATAAGGGGACATTCCAATTGGTATTTTAAATGTAGTCTATAGGCCCACAATGCATCATCTAACTTTTGTGCCCAATTAGTTCTTTTCAAATTGACTGTTTTAGTCGAGATGGACTTTATTTCCCAGTTTGAAACTTCCACTTGTCTGCTGGTCTGTGGGTGATATGGAGTGGCCACTTAATGGTTCACACCATATTTAGCTGGTAGTGTGTTGAACACCCGATTGCAAAAAATGAGACCCTACATCGATAAATAGCTCTAGGGGTACCGAACCGCGAGAAGATATGTTCATTTAGAAAAGCTTTGAGACTCCTTGCTTCATTGTTTGGTAATGCTACAACTTCCACCCATTTGGAAACATAATCTACCTCCACTAAGATGTATTTCTTCACATAAGAACTTACAAAAGTACCCATGAAGTCGATCCACCACACATCAAATAATTCGACCTCTAGGATCGGTGTTAGCGGAAGTTCATGCCGCCGCGAAATACTCCCTGTCCATTGGCATCGATCACATTGCTTCACAAAGTCATGTGCATCCTGATGTAAGTTAGGCCAATAAAATCCGCATTGCAACACCTTGGCCGCGGTTCGCACACTCCCATAATGACCTCGCACAGGGGAAGAGTGACAAGCCTCTAGAATTGGAATTATCTCCACTTTTGGGACAAACCTTCATACTAACCCATCTGCATAGCTTCGGAATAGGTAAGGTTCATCCCAAAAGAATTTCTGAACATCATGCATTAATTTCTTCTTTTGCTGATAATTCAAACCTTAAGGCACAATGTTGCTGGCCAAGTAATAGAAAAATCGGCAAACCATGGTGTCAAGTCATGGGTTGCAGCTAAGATTTGCTCATTCGGAAAGGCTTCATTGACCTCCTCTTGCGATCCTGGCTGCCCATTTGTTTCTAGGCGTGACAAATGGTTGGCTACTTGATTCTCACAGCCCTTACAGTCTTTCACTTCAAAATCGAATTCCGGCAACAACAACTCCCACCTGATCAATCTTGGTTTAGCATCCTTCTTGGCCATTAAGTACCTGAGTGCTGCATGGTTCGTGTGCACCACCACTTTGGTTTCGAGCAAGTACGCCAAAAAATTTTCAAATGCAAATACAATAGCTAAGAGCTCCTGTTCAGTCACTGTGTAGTTTGTTTGTGCATTGTTTAGAGCTTTACTAGCATAGTAGATTGGGTTGAAGATCTTGTCTCTTAATTGACCAAGGGACTGCTCTTAATGCAACCCCACTTGCATCGCGCATAAGCTGAAAGGTGTTTGACCAATCAGGTGCTACAATGATTGGAGAGGAAATTAATCTCTCCTTTAACTCCACAAAAGCATTCAAACGCTCCTCATCAAAATTGAACTTCGCCTCTTTTTCCAACAGTCGAAATAAGGGATGAGCTATTTTGGAGAAATCTTTAATGGTACATGGTGGGGGTAGCTGAGCAATGGAATCCACTTTGGCTTGATCTACTCCAATCCCTTTTGACCACTGATATCGGCTTTTGACCATCCGATGACTCGAATATGCCTTTTCAAAACCTCAATAAGTTTGTCTACCTGCAACGGAGTAAGTTTTGTTGAGATGATAACTAGGAGCGTTTCATTCTCCCCCAGGTATGCATATTTGAGGTGAATGGGCAAGGGTTTGAGTTCCAACTTTTGTGGTGACACAATAGAAGGCTGTGACGGAGGGGTTGTACGATTCTTCAAATCAAGGTTCAACTTTCTTGATGGGAATGGATAATTTCTTACTTCCTTATGCACATGATGAATCTCCTCAAGTTCTTCACCTTTCAGAAAAACATCAACGATTAATTCTTCAATAGCCTCTTCCTCAATTTCCCACTCTAAAACATCATTATCCACAATGTCCTTCCTTGGAGCTGTGTTATTTGTTGTTGTTGGAGCCACCATATGTGATGCTAACTCATTCATCTGCTCCTCCGAATGTTGAATAATAACATCATGATTCTTTACTGTGGTTGTTAGGTCCAAAAGTTTACTCCGTAGATCTTGAACCCCCTCTTCAGTCGCAAGCACCTTTTCAAGCACCACTTCAATAGTACTCTCCATGTGCGGTGGAAGTACCTCAGTGCTCTCCTGACTACTAGTATCGACAAACTGTACATTGTTCCAACATTGGTTCCCATAATAGCCATCATCATAATCATGGATGGCGTGGCTATTCTTAGCATGGAAACCCTTCACATAGTTCGTCAACAGCTCCATTTGCTTCATCACGACTAGCAGAATTGCGTCCTTCTTTCCCTCTCTACGCCATATTTTGTCCACTAGCTTGATGGTATCCACACAAGGTACCCCTTCTGGGTAATGTGACCATCCTCCGACACTTGTCATAACCCACACATAATAAATTAGAAAAAACCACTATGGTGTATACTAATTCAACTAACAATCAACACAAGATTATCAAGCGCTTGTCCCCGCAACGACGCCATTTTTTGATAACTTCCAAAATATATTCTTAATTCAAAGAATATACACGGTCGAAGTATCGAAACAAGTAACCCGAGGAGTGCCGGGGTCGAATCCCATGAGGACTAGGGAATGATAAATTAAAGCGTTGATTGAGAAATTGATATTAGCTTGCACCATATAGATTTAATATTAAAGCAAGGAAAATTGGGGGAGTTAAACTTTGTAGAGAATTACAAAAATTTATTTAGTGAACTAAAAATAAAAAGATCAGCTAAGTTGTTGAAAATAGTGTGAAATACTAGAGGTGCAGTGTATATGAAATACTAACTAGATGGGGATAGGCCAGGTCATCTCATAAGTTCAAAAGGTGTAAATAATCTCGAGAAGTAGGTAGCCTCAGCTTCTTAGCCTATTGACTACCCCTTGCTATAGTTTTCTTAAAATCTAGCTACAATGTAGCTCAACCCGAATTGATTTGGATTAGCAGTTGTACTATTCCTAACTATTAGCTCCCAATAAAGAAGGAGGAAGTAATTTCAACTATTTCTAGCTTAATTTTACAATCTCTTATCCATTCCCACTAGTAGATTCCCTTCCAATACTTAATTATTCTCTCTTGAGAAACAATCAAGCAAGGATAGATAGACCCATATCATCATCAATGGATCTTCATTAATAGATTTAAGAGAATCTAATAGATTTGCACTTAATTGAACATTATGAAGATGACTTTCCCAATACCCAATCCAATTAAGTATTCATCGTCACACACCTCTAGTTAATGAGTTTAGCTACTCATAGTTAAGAAATTCAAAAATACATTCATCAATAGCATCATTGAATTTAATAATAAGAGTAGATAAATTAAATGCACAATTATCTTTCAACTACAGTTGAAACTTAGTAATACCAAAGAAGAAAATACTTCTTCTCTCTTTCTGCCCTCCAGTACAGAGTACTTCTTTTTCTATTTATACCCTAAAAAGTAGGGTACTTTTCATCTCCTTTTCAGTGATAGACGATTATACCCTTAATAGCATCATTCTGGAACCAGTGAAAGTACCAGCGATTCGTCGATGAAATCCATGAACCACCGGGTATCTGTTCTTCTTCTGCACTCATTTCTAGTAAACATCGGTGGTTCACCCAGCATTTTTCCAATGCTAATCCGTGAACCGCCGGATCTTTAAGCAAATTTTAGGATTCTTGAGTGTCATTCGACGACCCGCCGCTAGAAAGTCGCGAACCATCGGTGGCATTGAACCTCTGAGGCATGACATTAGGTTTTTAACCGGCGTTTCTCCAGTTGACACCGGCGACTCACCACTCATTCTCACTTCCTCCTTTTTGCTCCATTTTTTCTCTTTTCTTCAACTTTAGGCATCTGCACACAACAAAAGCAAAAGGCGCATAAAATCCCAATAATCAACTCGGGAATGAAACAAAAACTCAAGTTTTAGAGTCTAATGAGTTGGTATATTACCAACTCATCACTTAATTAGTGTAAATCTGTTGAGTTCTCTCCAATTCATAATTAATGATCCATAGTTTCAAATGTGGGTTTACTTTGCTTAATTGATTTAGCTTGAAAAAGAAGAATTCAGGTATTTGGAGAGAATTTGATGGTGGGAATGGATATGATTATGTGGAGTTGTGCTAGAAATAGACAAAACCCATGTTCATAATCCTAATTAGTAGTTGATGGCTAGAAATAGCCCAGATATTCATCCAAACTCTATTGAGCTAATTGAATTGTGTCTTGAGGTTTCAAAAGACTCAAGGAGAAGCCATCCATGAGGTTGAAAAACATAGGGTCCCATCTTGCCCAATGTTATTTACACATATTCGCAATGATTTGATGAGCTAGTATATCCTTATTTGTTTAGCACCACATCTACACCACACCTCTAGTTTTCTCTTATTATTGTCTATCAAATTTGGTTATTTTGCTATTTTGGAAAGCTGGTTTGAACTCCACAATATTTTTAACTCCACAATATTTTTAACTCCATTTTCCCCCCAAAATTTTCTGTGTTATTTTCCTTAATTGGTGTGAATTAATTCAAATTTCCAAAAACAATGCTTGCACAAATCATTCACTAGTCTCTGTGGGATTAGACCCCGACATCCATCGGGAATATCTATTTTAATACTACGATCGCTTGCACATTCTCTAAGCGGGGAGTGTATTTGAGCATTATAAAAAATGGCACCATTGCTGGGGAGTAGCACTTGATATCCTTGTGTTGTTTTATAATTTGAGTTAATCGTGCATTTAGTTATTGACATTGATTTCACTGTTGGTTGTTACGGTGAGTTCCTATGAGCCATCATTCGAAAGCGGGAGATAGTTTGGTTGAAGGTCATATGGAGCATGAGGAGGATAACCTGGGTATACCAGTGGCAGGAGCCATTATCCTACCAGGAATGGTAGGGAATGCAGTGTTTCACGTTACAAGTACAATGTTACACTTGTTACAGATGAAAGGGCTCTTCAGAGGAAGATTGAGTGAAGATGCAAACCGCCACTTGAGAAATTTCATAGAGATTTGCCAACCCTTTAACATAACAAATATCAGTTAAGAGTCCATCAAGTTAAGGCTCTTTCCATTTTCCCTAATGGGAAAGGCTACTATGTAGTTAGAGGAGCTCCCTCTAGGTTGTATCACCTCATGGCAAGAATTGACTGAAGAGTTCGTAGATCATTTCTTCCCTCCCTCAAAGATACTGCAGCTGAGGGATTACATTACAAACTTTAGGCAAGAGCTAGGGGAGCCTTTACATGAAGCATGGCTAAGGATCAAGAAGAAGGTGCCCCTTTGACCTAACCATGGTCTCCCCGAGGGAGTGTTCCTTCAAAGATTTTACCGACCCCTAGACTCCATAAACAAATCCATTGCCAATAATTTAGCTGGAGGATCAATTATGGATCAGACATATGGGTTAGCTAAGGCCCTCCTGGATAGAATGACAAAGACAAATCGGGCATGGCATACTAGGGAGACTCTTGTATCATAATATAATCTGAAATCTAGTGCATTGGAAGTTGAATTTAAAAAAACAAGATGAAGAGTGAGATGAAAATCTTGCTAAAATGACGACTCAGCTGGATTTAATGACTAAACATGTGATTGGGACCGAGCCTAAGGTTGTAAATACAGTAGCAATGCAAAATCCAATGCAGTTTGAAGGAGAATCATCGCCACCACGATACGAGGAGGAGTGTCAATACATGGCAACTCAGATGGGGGGTTCTTAACCTGTGTATCATGGGGATAATGAATGCCCTTGGCACCCACAGGAAGAGAATCAAGGTTGGAGAAACCGTGACGTATAGGGATGGCCCGAGAGAAATGAGAGATGGGCAACAGAAAGCAAAATCATGAGGCTGACCGATACCATAGAAGTTTGAATCCATATGTCCCTCTCCTAAAGCTTAGAACGCCCAAGCTCAACCAGGTGTGAGCGATGTAGGGAGAACGAAAATCGAAGAGATATTGGCAAGGGTTCTTTAAAAAGTGGAGTCAACCGACATCAGGATCAAGCATTTGGAATTCCAAATAAACCACTTGTCTTCTCAAATGAATCCCCGAATGAAGGGAAGACTTCCGAGAGACACAAGGACAAGCACAAAGAAAGATAGTCAATGCATGGCCATTGTCACAAAGAGTGGTAAAATGCTTGGTGACGTAAATGTTAAGCCCAAGTATGTTGTGGTTCCTAAGACAAATGATGAAAAAGAATCTAAGGCGGTGCCAAAAGCATAAAATGGTGGTGATAACGTTTAGCCTAAAGATGAAGAAGAGGTTGAGGAAGTTCCCTCAAATGAGGATGAAGAAGAACCAAGAGTTCCACCTCCTTATCCACACCAGTTAGGTAAGAAAAATAAGGATGATCAGTTTAGTATGTTTATCGACATGTTCAACAAATTGTCCATAAATATATTGTTGGTGGATTCCTTACTTCAAATTCCTAGATATGGAAAGCTCATGAAAGAGCTGCTGAAGAATAAGAAGGTTGCAGATGCAGGCACCGGAGAGACAACACATCACCGTAGTGCTGTGATGATAAACAACCTTGCCCCAAAACAGGAAGATTTGGGTGCCTTCACAATCCCGTACAATATTTGGTAGTGTGTGTTCAAGAAATCCCTCTATGATCTTAGGGCAAGTATAAATCTAATGCCTCTCATAATCTTCAAGAAATTAGGGCTTGGGAACACAAAACCGATATCAATGTGTTAATAGCTGATCGCTTTATTTAGAAATCTATAGGTGTTTTAGAGGATGTATTGGTGAGGGTACATAAGTTTATTCTACCAGCTGATTTTGTAGTCCTTGATTTTGAGATGGACGTTGAAGTTCCAATCATTTTGGGGAGACCATTGCTCGCCACAAGAAGATCTTTTGTAGATGTGGAGCTAGGAGAGCTCAAGTTTCGGGTTAGAGCTAAGAGGTCACCTTCAAGGTGTGCCAATCCACTGAACCTCCTGATGAATGTAAAGTGGTTGGAGTGCTGCAGGAGGATGATGAGCTATAGGATGATCCTTCAAACATTGAATGTTAAATAAGAAATATGTCATGCCACGATGTTAACTAAGGTGCTTCTTGAGAGGCAACCAAAGTGCCTTCTTTTAAATGTTCTTGATGTCATCACTGTTTTTAATTTTGTAGGATTAAGTAGGTGAGAAGCAAGGAGAAGAAGCACAAAATAAAACTGGCAGTGCATTATGACCGGGGAACCATCGATCTAGCTACGCCATCCACTGCATATATGATCATGAGAGAAGAAACCTGATATCAAAAAGGTTAGACCGTCGAAGGCACCAGAGGAACGCGGATAAGGAGTCTCTAACCGCCACTTGAATATTGGTGCGAGCCAGAACACCAGAATAGTGGATGCAGAAATGGCGGAACACAGAACCCAATCCACGAACTGTTGGTTAATCGTCGATACAAAAATAGTAAATTGGGTACAAAATGAAGTATGTGATGGTAAGGCGGCAAACCGCTGGCTCCAACCGACGACCTCTAGTGTTACTCTAGTGAAGGTACGTGTTCTGTTTTAAAATCTTAACAAAATCAATGACCTACCCGATCGAGAATCTTTTTGTAGCCGCCCTAATCTGCCAAAATTTCCTTTTTATTCCCTTAGATTTCCCTTTTTCCCTTTTAACACTTTTCCACACTCCTTTTTATTTTCCCAACATCCCATCTTTCCATACTCCCCCAACTCCCTCTCTTCCACTTGCCACACAATTAGAACCCCACTAACCATCCACCTTCTGTTAAACCCCGTAAGTTCTTGAAAATTAATTGGCCTATTCAAATGTTGGTTAAGAGTTTTAGAATTGCATACGTGTGAGAAAAGGGTCCGAGGATAGACCAGACAAGCGCCAAGTTGGAGCGTCGCAAGGCAAATGCGACTTATAAATCGCATTCGACAAATGCGACTTATAAATCACATTCGAAGTATGCGACATAAAGGCCCCTAGTATATAAGACTCCCATTTCATTTTAAATCATTTGTCCTTCATATAATTTTCAGTAAACGAACAGAAACAGAGGGGAACAAAGGGTTTGATTAAATTTCCTTCCATTTACACCATCAAACGCAGTCCAAACTCAGATTAACTTCGGGTAGCTAAGTATAAAGTTGCTGGGAGCATTCCTACGGAGTTAGTTTCATGAAATTCGGTCGATGAATCGTCGTCTCAACAAGCCATGGTAAGTGCAATTGCTCCAAACTAGTGTTAATATACTCCCAGCATTAAAGTGAGTATTTCTCCCTTCTAGACTTCGGAGAAATTAAGAGTTTTCGGCCGTTCTTCGATAAGTCGAAGAATACGCAGTAGGTAAATCCATAAGTATGGTTTCTTTCCAAAATAATAGTAGAATTAATTCTATTCTTTCGTGAATAAGAATACAGTTGGGAGAAATAGCTGAATACTAGCCGAGTTACGCCAGTTAATCAGAAAATCGGCAGTTGAGGTATGTAAAGCCAGATTCTTTTGGCAAGCTAGTAGTTCCGGTACAGCAAAATAGTACAAATTCCAGTAGAATGTTTCAGAAGCCATATATTATATTTAGTATGAGTTCAGTTGCATGTTAGAATTATTATAC
>JACEIK010004499.1:0-16410 GCA_018107945.1 Datura stramonium
TGCATTTTTAGAGTTACAGTAAATTGACACTTGAGGTGATTTTGCCCTGTAGTCCAGTCCCTGTGGGATCGATACTTGGCTTACTTAAGCCACTTACTACATGTTCGACCACGTGCACTTGCGTGTAGTCATCAGACAGCCGAACACGACCCAGCTCTCAGGCTCACCCTCCTCAGTAGTTCTTCTGAGACCGCTGTCAGCTTATTTGGTGAGTCTTCATATTTCGAGGGCCATATGTTCAGACTCTATGGTGTTCTTTTAGTTTCAGCATTGTAGGGTTAGTTGGGGTATCGTCCCATCAACCCGTCTTTCATGATTAGATGCTTTTTGGACTACACGTAATCAGTCGTCATGTATAATTCTTGTATCGGCTTTCTCCTTTATTATTTCATGATTACATTTTCCTCATATTAAGTCTTTCGCTCATGTGAACGGATTAGATGTATTCTCATGCCATGAGTTGACTTGGGGTCTTTCGGGGCTCTTTGTCCCGTGTTTATGATCCGGGTGTATGTTCGGGTCATGACAAACCTAGTATCAGATCCATAGGTTTGAAGTGTCCTAGGATGTCTGAAAATCGCATTAAGTAGAGTATTTTTTATGGGTGTGAAGCGCGCCACACTTATGACGAAGAGGGTACGAGACGTTTAGGAAATGTTCCCTTCTTTCATGATCTATGTCGTGCTATGAAAGCCCTTTACCCTTCTTATTAGTGATGTTCGTGTTTCAGAATCATGCCTCCACGCAGAGTGAATTCCCGAAGAAATTGTAATGGAAATGATCATGAGGGTGCCAATGGTGATGGGCATCAGCTAGCCCCACCCGTTCACGAGGAGCACACACCAAAGCTAGCTGCCCACGCCGAGTTTAGGGCAGCGATTCAAATGCTGGCACAGGCCATGACTGCCCAGGTTCAGAATTAGAAAGTGGCGCATTACCCTCAAAATGGGAATGCGACGGCAGCTAGGGTGAGGATTTCTTGAGGATGGGCCCTCCTAAGTTCATGGGGATGAAGGTGGTCGAGGATACACATGATTTCATAAAGGAGATTCTGAAGATCACCCAGGTTGTGGGGGTGATCAATGGGGAATGTGTTGACTTGACCTCCTATCAACTAAAGAGGGTGGGTCACATATTGTTCAAGCAGTGGAGAGATGCCAGGGTAGTGGGTGCAAGCTCGAAAGGTTGGAAAAAGTTCCACGCGGCATTTTTGGATCAATTATTCCCTCGGGAGATGAGGGAGTTCAAGGCGGTCGAGTTTGTTAATTTGAAGTAGGGTAACATTTCCGTTCAGGAGTATGCATTGGAGTTCACCCGATTATCAAAGTATGTTGTAGAGTTGGTGGTAGACCGGAGGGCTCGGGTGAGTCATTTTGTGCATGAGGTGGAAAATTATTTGGATAAGGATTTCAGGATCACCATGCTACATCGGGATATCGACTTCCCCACATTGTGTTGCATGTTGAGGAAATGGAGTCGGTGTACTGAAGGTAGAGGGAGTCCAAGAGAACCAGCGCCAATAGTTACGGGATTTCTCAGGTAAGGTCAGGGGGTTTGGACAACGTCAGCAGTCCCAGCACAGGTCTATCTCTACAACTCCATCATCGGCCATCACGCCATCTAGATTAAGAGGATATTGGAGGGGTAGAGTTTCAAAGTCAAGAGGCCAAGGTGGCATGCATGTGTAGCGCACTTTTCTAATTTTTACGGGGTGTGGCAAGAACCAACCTGGGAGGTGCTTAGTTGGTTTGGATGCTTATTTCGAGTATGGAAAACCCGGACACAGACTTAAGGATTGCCCCTCAGCTAGATCAGGGGTTGGTGGAGCCCGTGTGACAACAGCCAGTTCTGCCACTCCAGCCGCATGTCCCCCTCAGAAGGGTGCCTCTTCTAGTTCAGAGGCGGTCAGTGCTAAAATAGGTTTTGTTCTTTAATACCCCCAGGAGCAGGAGGCTTCACTAGATGTGGTCACTGGTATGTTGCAAGTCTTCCATATTGATGCTTACGCCTTGTTAGATCCAATAGCTACTTTGTCTTTTGTGACCCCTTATATTGCTATTAGTTTTGGAGTTAACCCTAAAATCCTGTCAGAACCGTTTTCAGTCTCTACTCCAGTCGGTGATTCAATGGTAACTAGGCAGGTGTATAGAGGTTTCCCCATTATAGTATTTCATAAGGTCACCTCCACAGACTTAGTAGAATTATCTATAACTAACTTTGACATCACTTTGGGCATGAATTGGTTGTTTGCATGTTATGCTTCGAGTAATTATAGGACCTGTATGGTGGAATTTTGATTTTCGGCTGAGTTAGTCTTGGAGTCGAAGGATAATTCAGCTCTACCAGCCGGTTGATTTATTTCATATCATAAGGCCAGGAAAATGATTTCTAAGGGTTGCATGTATCACCTAGTCAGGGTTAAGGATGTTGAGTCTGAGACCCCGACCATCCAGTCGGTTCCGGTGGTGTGTGAGTATCCGGAGGTCTTTCCTGACGATTTACCAGGTGTTCCTCCTAAGAGGGAAATTGATTTTGGCATTGACATCTTTCCCGATACATAGCCTATCTCTATTCCTCCGTACATGATGGCTCCAACCAAGCTAAAGGAATTGAAGGATCAGTTAAAGGACCTATTAGATAAGGGCTTCATCAGACCATGCAAGTCTCCATAGGGTACACCAGTGTTATTTTTCTGGAAGAAGGATGGTGCTTCGAATGTCCATTGACTATCGGCAATTGAACAAGGTCATCGTTAAGAACAGGTACCCCTTACCTATGATTTATGATTTGTTTGACCAACTCCAGGGCGCCAGATGTTTCTCGAAGATAGACCTCAGGTATGGGTATCATCATCTCAGGATTCAGGAATATGATATCCCGAAGACAGCCTTCAAGACCCGATATGGCTATTATGAGTTTGTAGTTATGTCATTTGGACTAACAAATGCTCCTACAGCTTTCACGGACCTGATGAACCGGGTGTTCAAGAAATATCTAGACATGTTCGTGATCGTGTTCATCGATGATATCCTTATATACTCTCGGAGCGAGTAGGAGCATGCCACTCATTTAAAAGTAGTGCTGCAGACTCTTAAGGATAGGCAATTGTATGCAAAGTTCAGTAAGTGCGACTTTTGGTTGGACTCGGTGGTATTTCTAGGCCATGTGGTATCGAGTGAGGGCATAAAGGTAGATTCTCAAAAAATTGAAGCAGTGAAGAATTGACCCAGACCAGTGAATCCTTCAGAAATTTGGAGTTTCTTAGGCCTAGCAGGCTACTACTTGAGATTTTTTGAGGGATTTTCATCAATTGCAGCACCATTGACCAGGTTGACTTAGAAAAAGGTGAAGTTCCAATGGTTGGAGGCTTGTGAGAAAAGCTTCCAGGAATTGAAGACCCGACTCACTACCGCTAAGTGTTTACACTACCTGAGGGTACAAATGGTTTTATTGTATATTATGATGCTTCGAGGATCAGGCTCGGGTGTGTATTCATGCAATGGAGAAAGGTAACAACATATGCTTCCAGGCAATTAAAGATCCATGAGAAGAATTACTCGACCTATTATCTAGAGTTGGCAGTGGTGGTGTTCGCATTGAAGATATGGAGACATTACCTGTATGGGGTCCATGTAGATGTATTTATAGATCACAAGAGTCTACAATATGTGTTCACACAGAAGGATGCTAATCTACGGAAAATGAGGTGGTTAGAGCTACTCAAAGACTAAGATATGAGTGTTCTTTACCATCCAAGAAAGGCTAACGTGGTAGCGGACGCACTTAGTAGGCTCTCTATGGAGAGTGTGTCCCACGTGGAGGAAGGAAATAAAGATCTAGCGAAGGATGTCCATCGACTTGCAATGTTGGGAGTGAGGTTGGTCGACTCAACCGATGGTGTTGTTGTTGTGCAGAATGGATTAGAATCATTCTTGGTATTGGACGTGAGTCTAGGAAAAATGAGGACCTGATTTTGAGGAAATTGAAGGAAGCTATGCGGAGTCAAATGGTGGAGGTCTTCTCCCAAGGGGGAGATGGTGTGCTTCGGTACCCGGGTCGTCTGTGTGTTTCAGATGTTGATGATTTCAGGGGCTAGATATTGCATGAGGCACATGGTACCAGGTATGCTATCCATCAGGGATCCACAAAGATGTATTGTGATTTACGAGAAATCTATTGGTGGGATGGCATGAAGAAAGATATTGCAGAGTTCGTAGCCAAATGTTAAAATTGTCAACATGTAAAGGTTAAACATCAAAGGAAGGGAAGAGTACTTCAAGATATTATCATTCTTACTTGGAAGTGACAAGAGATTAACATGGATTTTATAATAGGACTACCCCGTACTCGCCGCAATATGATTCCATTTGGGTGGTGGTAGACAGGTTGACCAAGGCTACATATTTTCTATCGGTGAAAACCACATATTTAGCGGATGATTATGCCAAATTGTATATTCGTAAATTGGTTCGACTTCATGGAGTTCCCTTGTCTATTATTTCAGATCGAGGTACTTAGTTTACCTCCTAGTTATGGCGGTCTTTTCAGAAGGGGCTTGAGACTCAAGTTAAGCTTAGTACAGCCTTTCATCCGCAGACAGATAGTCAGGTAGAACAAACAATCCAGACTCTCAAGGACATGTTGAGAGCCTGTGTGATGGATTTCAAAGGTAGTTGGGATGATCTTGCCCCTGATCGAGTTCGTTTACAATAACAGCAATCACTCCAGTATCCAAATGGAACCATTCTAGGCCCTCTATGGGTGGAGATATAGATTGCCCATCGGGTGGTTTGAGGTTGGTGAGGCAGCTATGATAGGGCTAGATTTAGTTCATGAGGCCACGGTGAAGGTTCAATTGATAAGGGACAGGCTAAAAACTACTAAGAATCGTCAAAAGTCATATGCTGACGTGAGGAGGAGAGAGTTGGAGTTTGAGGTGGACGATTAGGTATTTCTGAAGGTGTCTCCCATGAAGGGATTCATGCGGTTCGGAAGGAAAGGAAAAATCAGTCCCTCTATATTGGTCCCGACCGGTTTATGAGAAGAGTCGGTAAGGTAGCGTATGAGTTGGATTTTTCAGCAGAGTTATCTTCAGTTAATCCCGTCTTTCATGTATCGCTCTTAAAAAGTGCTTGGGTGATCTAGCCGTAGTAATTTCGGTGGGCAGCATTGGATTAAAGGACAACCTCAATTATGAGGAAATTCCAGTTGCAATCTTGGATCGTCAGGTTCAGAGGCTGAGGAACAAAGAAGTAGCTTCAGTAAAGGTGTTATGGAGAAATCATGTTGAGGGAGCTACGTGGGAAGCCGAAGCGGATATGATGGCTAAATACCCACACCTATTCCCTACCGGCTTAGTTTCAGTTTGAGGTATCATTTTTTTCCCTAATTCGCTACTCAATTTCCATGTTCAATTCATGTGCATAAGTTTGATTTATGTTATGATAGATGTATGTGATGTCTGAGATCAGTTTAGCAATGTGATATGAATCGGAGATAGTCATTCCGTAAAGTTTCGATTTAAATGATCAGTATTTGAATGTGATAATTTAATGTTTATGTTTTCTTCTTGTTTCCTACATTCGAGGATGAATCCCAAGGGGGAGATATTGTAATACCCCAAAAGTGCCTAGGAGTAGACTCAGGATCTAAAAGTTAAAAATTGCTGAAACTGGAAAATTTCACAAAACGGGCGACCTAACGACTCGTGGTATCAAACCACGGGTCGTTGTATCAGTCGTGATGTGGGGAAGTCTGGGTGGTAGTGGAGACGATGTACGACACAATTACTTGTTGTTTGAAACAACGAGCCATTGTTAGCAGGCCTAGGAGGAGGCTGGGTTCAGCAGATGGGATATAACCAGTCGTCCAATGACTCATGGTGAGAAGTGACGACCCGTGGTTACTGGTCGTTGTATGGTTGCCCAGATTTCCAGTGTATGTGACGGATCAAGACCACGACTTATTGGAAGCAACCACGAGTCATGGTGAGGCTCGTAGTAAGCAGGTTCAGATTTTGTGAAGAGGCAAACAAAGGTCGATGTAATGACCCGTTAGTTCGAAGGAAGAGTCATCCTGTCCATCAGTGGTTAAATTTCGGAGGCAAGTCTTAGCCGTGCAAATGACGAGCAACATAACGGGTCGTCGTTCCTTCCAATGACCCGTTGGTCCCGTCTGTTGGTCCAATCTGGACAGTTTTTAGGATAGATTCATTAAGGGCATTTTCGAATTTTCCACACTATGAGACCCTAAACTACGTCGTTTTAACCTAGGAAATGTGGGTTTTTATGGGGATAATTTATTCTAAGTCTTCCTTCATGCATGCAAGACTATAGAGGGGTGATCAAGGGTGATTGAAGGCTTTCTCTTTAAATTCTTCCAATTCCTTCTTGGGAATTCAAGGGAGGTTAAGAACTAGTTGTTTTCAGGTATGTAAGTCTATCAATGGGTGTTTCCTTTCATACCCATGGCAATTTTCTACGATTTCATGAAAATTCTATCAAAAAATTAATGGGGTTTTGAATTAGATTTATATAAAAATCTAATGATTATTAATGGGCTTTGTTATTTTTGAATCTTATCATATTCTAAGGGTTTTGATCAACTTTTATGATTTAAATTATTTATAATGTTATCGATTTTGGTTTCTTTTGAATTTAGCTTAACTATGCATGACCCATGATGAATCAATTTATGATATATTTTTCCATTAATGATATTTACAAGACCAGTATGAATTATGATTTAAAACATGGATTTTATCGATTACCCATCATGATTTAAATGGATTTCAAGCTTTATGCATGATCTACAAGTATTTATAAACTTTATGACTCATGAATTATGTTTTGGCTGATATACGGGCCCTATGTCATGGCTAGTTCACGTATGTACAAGTATATTTATGATTATCATGATTTAACTAGCCCATTAATTCATGTATGTTATACTATGAGCACTATATATGTTTTGGGAGTAGTATCGAACACAAAGTAGTTTCGGGGCTCAGGTTAAGCTCCGGATCTCATTAGCTACGTGCCACTGTAGGTATGTTGGGACCTCCTTTGTGACTGTCCCCGGCCCAATTGGCCCTTTTCATGGTAATATCAAACCTTTCATGGTTCGACCCTTGGCAAGGTACGAACGGCTTCCCCACTAGGTTTATAAGTCGGACTTCATGTTTGCTCATATTGTCATGACCCCAACGTACACCCAGATCATAGACACGGGACAAGAGACCCCGAGGGACCCCAAGTCGACCCATGGATCATGCATACAACTAATCTCATTCAAATAAGCGGAATGATAATCATAAAAACATAGCGGAAACATAATTATAGCGTAACATCATGAAATACTGATCATATACACAGCTGAGCACTACATACTTGTATGGAAGCCTCTAATACATAACATGGGTTGATGGGACAACTTCCCCAACTAACCCGACAAATACTGAAACATAAACAACATGAAAGTCTATCAAACGGCCCTCGGAACATGAGGACTCACAAATAAGCTAAAAGCGTAAGCTGAGATGGACTAAGGATGAGGACGAGCCTGATATCTGGACCCTGTATCATGAAACGATATAGCATAGAAAGTATGCAGTCAATACGTAAAATGTATTGAGTATGCAAGGTATGTAAAAGCAGATATTTTAAAGTAAAACAAAACTCATAAGAAAACGTAAGAGAAGGACATCATACATGTATCTCAATTGCATAATAAAACATAAGGCTCAAGGCTTTCAACTCATTCATAAAGCATTCATAATCATAATCGTAAGTAAAAATTATCAAAACATAACTTGAGCCAATAACATAAATATAACAATGCATAAGAAATGCGGAATGATGGGAGGACTCATCTTAACCGACACCATCATGGTAAAGCCTTTAATGATGCCCCAACTATCTCATTCAACTGGTTAGAGCTAACCTTGGCTTTCCAAGCGATGGGTCATGCATTAGGTGTGATATCACATTTGAGGGGATCATTATCAATACATTTTATCATTAGAAACCCACAGTGGCATGTCGTTATGAGACACCGACATAGTTCTTTGAACTCTGGGCTTCTAAGTGCTAGACACGGCTCCCAAAAACATGCATATAGGCTCATAAATAAATTAATAACATCATGCATTAAGATTCATTGTCTAAAATATAACATTTATCATCATTGATCCCCTTTAAAACATGCTTATCCAAGAATCATAGGCTCTTTTCATCGGCCAACATCTTAAATCGATAAATCATGTAATTCGCTTCATAAATCATAAATAATTCTTCAACATGTGGGTATTACCCAATACTTCTTCATATTCATTTCTTTCAAAATATGCTCATAAATCATGGGTAACTTGGAAATCGTGCTTTTCCATCATCAATAAACTCAAATTATAGAGTAGTCATCATAAATCATAACTTTGATGAACTTTCATAAAATGGGCATTTTAGATTTAAAANATGATTTTTGAAGAAAATAATATAAAACCTGCCGATCATTCATAATTTAATAATTAAGACTCAATTAAATCATACCCATAAGGAGAAATCAAATTTTCATGCATTTGAGTAAAAATCCATAGACTTGAATAGGAGGATTCATGATTTAAATTGAGATTTGGGCACGGGTGGGCAAGAATTTCACCCATTCTAAAACCCTACATACCTGGGAATGGATGGACTCAAAGTTCTTGGAATACCCACAAAGAAATTGATGAAGATTTTGGGAAGAAGACCTTGAATCTCCCAAAAATCTCTCTAAAGTTCTTGAATGAGAATGGGCATGCATAAAGGAATTAACTCATCTTATCATACTCAGAAAATATCCAAAACGATGTAGTTTAGGGTCTAAAAGCGTGAAAAAGTTGGAAATGTCCTAAATTATTTTCCTGAAAACTGTACTAGGAAGACTAACGACCGACCCAATCGGTCGTGGCAACATACCACGACTCGTGGTATCGAGTCGTCGGGTCCTCTACCTCATAAAAAATCTTAGATCCTTCCCACGACTCATCAGGACGAGTCGTTACTACAAACCACGGGTCATTGAATCGACCGTCGCCAACTCCTTGACCAATCTGACTTACCTTTTCACGAGGCTCACCATGAATCGTGGTGCCATCCAATGAGTCATGGTCTCCATCCGTTGAATGCACTGGAAACCTCAACCCACAAGTAACGACTTGAAACAACAGTTCGTTCCTCCTCACCACGAATCGTGGGATGCCCCATTGTTTCTCTATCAACCTAATCCAATTCTTCCAATGACTCGTTGTTCCTGAAAACGATTCGTTGCACCGTCCATTGTCACAACTACTTCCCTGAACCCCCCATTCCACGACTACTTTTGATGACTCATTGTATCCACCCACGAGTCATTGAGTCGTCCATTCTGTGATGTTTTGCCAGTTTTCCACACTTTTCAAATTCAACTCCCAGGTTTGTTCTTAAGCCTCTCCGGGGTATTACAATATCTCCCTCTTGGAAATATTCCTCCTCGAATGTAGGAAACAAGCAGCAAACAGAAACATACTATTTATCATAGCTATATATTGATCATTTTAACCAAAATTTTCACGGAATGACTACCTCCGAATCAAACCACATAGTTGAATTGATCTCATGCTTTACATACACATTCATACACATAAAAGAAACATGCACACATGAACTGAACATGAAAACTAAATGGGATCATAGGGTAGAACTGATACCTTAAGTCAGAATAGAGCTGGTAGAGAACAAATATGGATATCTAGCCATCATGTCCGCTTCGGCTTCCCACGTAGCTCCCTAAACATGTTGATTTCCCCATAAAACCTTAACTGAAGCTACTTCTTTGTTTCTCAACTTTCAAACCGGACGATCCAAGATTTCAATGGGAATTTCTTTATAACTGAGGCTGTCTTTCACCCCAATGCTGTCTACCGGGACTACCAAGGTTGGATCACCCAAACACTTTTTCAAAAGAGACAAATGGAAGACGGGATGAGCTGCAGATAACTCTGATGGCAGTCCAACTCATACGCCACCTTACCAACTCTCCTCACAACCTGGTAGGGACCAACATAGCAGGGACTGAGTTTCCCCTTCTTTCCGAATCGCATGACTCCCTTCATGGGAGACACCTTTAGAAATACCTAGTCGTCTACATCAAACTCCAAATCTATTCTCCTCACATTAGCATACCATTTCTGATGACTCTAAGCGGTTTTTAATCGGTCCCTTATCAATTGAACCTTTACTATTGCCTCATGAACTGAATCTAGTCCTATCATAGCTGCCTCGCAAACCTCAAACCATCCAATGGAAGATTTACACCTTCACCCGTAAAGAGCCTCGAACGGTGCCATCTGGATACTAGAGTGATAACTGTTATTATAGGAAAACTCGATCAAGGGAAAATGATCATCCCAACTACCTTTGAAATCCATAACACATGCCCTCACATATCCTCGAGGGACTGAATGGTTCATTCTGCCAGGCTATCTGCTTGTGGATGGAAGGCTGTATTGATCTTAACTTGCATCCCTAGTCCTTTTTGAAAAGAATGCCAGAATTGAGAGGTAAACTGAGTACCTCAGTCTGAAATGATAGACAAGGGCACTCCATGAAGTCGAACCAACTCCTGGATATACATATTAGTATAATCATCCATTGAATCCGTGGTCTTGACCGGTAGGAAGTGGCAATCTTGGATAACCTATCGACCACAACAAAAATGGAGTCTTATTATCGGTGAGTATGGGGTAGACCTGTAATGAAATCCATATTAATTTCTTCCCACTTCCAAGTGGGGATGCTGATATCCTAAAGTACGCCTCCCGACCTTTGATGTTCGACTTTCACTTGATGGTAGTTTGGAAATTTAGCTACGAACTCTGCAATATCCTTCTTCATACCATCCCACCAATAGATTTGTCGCAAGTACCGATACATCTTCGTGAATCCTAGGTGGATAGAATATCTAGTACCATGTGCCTCATGCAATATCCGAACTCTCAAATTATCAACGTTAGGAACACATAGTCGACCCTAGTATCATAGTACCCCATCTCCCTCTTGGGAGAAAACCTCCACCTTTTGAATTCACACTGCCTCCTTCAGCTTCCTCAAAACTGGGTCCTCATCTTTCTTAGACTTGATGTCAACCACCAAGGAAGATTCTGCCCCATTCTGCACAACAACGCCGCTATCGGTTGAGTCGATCAATCTAACTCCCAGTCTTGCAAGTCAGTGGACATCCTTCACCAACTCCTTCCTTCCCTCATCCACGTGGGACACACTTTCCATAGAGAGCCTACTAAGTACATCCGCAACCACATTAGCCTTGCCTCGGTGGTAGAGAACACTCATTTTGTAGTCCTTAAGTAATTCCAACCACCTTCTTTGCCGAAGATTTAGATCTTTCTGTGTGAACACACATTTCAAGCTCTTGTGATCCGTAAATACATCCACATGGACCCCATACATGTAATTCCACCATATCTTCAATGCAAACATCACCGCGGCCAACTCAAGATCATGGGTCGGGTAATTCTTTTCATGAACTTTCAGCTATCTCGAGGCATATGCTATTACCTTCCGATGCTGCATCAATACACATACCAATCCGACTCTCGAAGCATCACAATATACAACAAATCCATCAGTACCATCGGGTAAGGTCAACACTGCTGCTGAAGTGAGTGGGGTCTTCAACTCTTGGAAGCTTTTATCACAAGAATCCGACCATTGGAAATTCACCTTTTTCTGAGTCAACTTAGTCAAAGGAGCCACAATAGATGAGAAACCCTCAAAAAACCTTCGGTAGTAACCTACTATGCCTAAGAAACTCGAAATTTCTGAAGGATTCACCGGTCTAGGCCAATTCTTCACTGCCTCGATCTTCTAGGAATCTACTCTTATGCCCTCGCTTGATACCATATGACCCAGAAATGCTACCGAGTTTAGCCAAAATTCACACTTGCTAAACTTTGCATACAACTGACGGTCCTTGAGGGTCTGCAGCACTATTCTCAAATGAGTGGCATGCTCCTCCTAGCTCCGGGAGTATATAAGATTGTCAGCGATGAACACGATCACGAAAATATCCAAATTGTCCTTGAGCACCCTATTCATTAAATCCAAAAAAGCTACAGGGGCATTGGTTAGTCCGAAAGACATAACAATAAATTCGTAGTGACCATATTGAGTCCTGAAAGCGATCTTTGAGATGTCACTCTCCTGAACTTTGAGCTGGTGATACCCAGACCTGAGATCAATCTTGTAGAAGCACTTGGCACCTTGAAGCTGGTCAAACAAATCATCGATCCTAGGTAAGGGGTACCTATTCTTGACGGTAACCTTGTTCAACTGCTGATAATCAATACACATGCGAAGGGAACCATCCTTCTTTAGAACAAATAGAACTAGTGCAACCCATGGAGACTGGCTCGACCTAATGAAGTCCTTATCCAAAAGATTCTTTAACTAATCCTTCAATTCCTTTAGTTTGACTGGGGCCATCCTGTAGGGAGGAATAGAGATAGGCTGCGTATTGTGTAATAGATCAATACCGAAATCAATTTCCCTCTCCGGAGGAACACCTGGAAATTCATCAAGAAACACCTTCGAATATTTGCACACCACCAGAATTGACTGAATAGTCGGGGTCTCTAGACTCCACACCCTTAACACTAACTAAGTGGTACATGCAACCTTTAGAGATCATCTTCCTAGCCTTAATATAGGAAATAAACTGACCTGCTGGTACCGCCGAACTACCCTTCCACTCCAAAGCTGACTCACTAGGAAAATGAAATTCTACTATACGGGTCCTACAGTAAATCGAAGCATAACATGCAAACAACCAATCCATGCCAAGAATAATGTCAAAGTCAGTCATGGCTAACTCTACAAGGTCTGCGGAGGTAACCTTATTCAATACAGTGACAGGGCATTCTCTATATACTCGTCTAGCTATGACCGAATTACCAACAGGGGCCAAAAATGAAAACGGTTCTAACAAGGTCTCGAGACTATATCCTAGGCTACTAGTAATGTAAGGAGTCATGAAAGACAAGGTATCTCCCAGATCTAGCAAGGCATAAACATCAATATGAAAGACACACAATATACTAGTGACCACGTCTGGCAAAGTATCCTGCTCCTGGCGCGAGGCAAGGGCATAGAACCGGTTTTGGCATTGTCTGCCACCTCCACTAGTCGATGCTCCCTGCAGAGTGGAACAAGCTAGAGCTGCTATTGTCCTGGCGGTCTATGCACGAACCCTTTCATCACCCTGTCTAGAATATGGGCACGCTCGGTGCATGTGCCCAGACCTACCACATCCATAACAAACATCTAAACCGAGCAAGCACTCCCCAGCATGACTCTTGCCGCACTTCCTGTAGGCTAGTGAGGTATACTCTAACTGGGTGCTTCTCTGATCCCTTGATCTTGAAGCTTTGCTCTTCTGGTCACCCCTGAGCTTGGATGGAACACTAGCTGAGGATAGTGCTGGGGCTAGTGATCTCTGTTGGAACTATGGGCAGTAGCCACTGCTGGACCTCTAATGTGAAAACCCACGGCTGTCCGTCCGAGCCCTATTTGCCTCTCTCTGCCTCGCATGAGCCACCTCCATCTGCTGGGCGTACAACACGATGTGAGGAAAGTCCATATCCTGGTGGAGCATAGAAACCCTGCAATCCTTTTCTAGATAACTAGCCACACCATGAACGAATCGGCTCACCCGTACCCTCTGATCCATCACTAACTCTAGGGCATACTTTGACAAATGAGTGAACTTAAGTAGATACTCCAGCACTGTTATCTCTCCTTGCTTGAGGTTCACAAAGTCAGCTGCTTTCAACTCCCTCATCTCTCGAGGGAAGAACCTATCGAGAAAATCCATGTGGAACTTATCCCAGTTGATAGGGCCCGCTCCCGCTGCCCTGCTGTCCTTCTATTCTTTGTACCAAATATGAGCGACCTCTATTAGCTGATATGAGGCCAAGTCCACACACTCCCCATTTGTCACCCCCTTAACCTAAGTGACCTTCAAGATCCCTTCAATGTACTCACGTGGATCCTCATCCACCTTTGATCCAGTAAACTTAGGAGGGTTCATCCTCAAGAAGTCTATAATCCGAGCCGACGCTGCATTTCCATTCTGTGGGACCTGTGTAGCATCCTTTTGGTTGACTATTACGCCATCAGTTAGCACCTATGGTCCACCACAACACATTGAGTGCTAATATAGAAGATTTCTTGGCATGCCTCATGTCTCGTTACCTCATCAATATCCCGAAGATCATAGAAGATGAGATACGAGACCGAGCGGTGGGAGTGAGCACTACTATCCCATTCCTGAGTCTTGTATTCAGATTATGTATGGAGGCAGAAGTTCCACGGGTGACGAGCATTTGATTGGAAGCTCAGGTCAACTAGCAGGTTGTTGCGTAGGTCCTACAGAATGGCAATGCAGCGGCAGCTTGGATTAGAGACTTCTTGAGGATGAACCCTCCCGAGTTCACGGGATCAAGGTGGACGAGGATCCACATGAGTTTATTAAAGCGATCTTGAAAGTCACTCAGGTTTTGGGGATGACAAATGGGGAATGTGTTGACTTCACCTCTTATCAGCGAAAAGAGGACGCTCATATCTAGTACAAGCAATGGAAGGACAACAGGAAAGCGGGAGCGGGCCCTATCAGATGGGATGAGTTCCATATGGCTTTTCTCGATAGGTTCTTCCCTCGGGAGATAAGGGAGTTAAAAGCAGCGGAGTTTGTGAACCTTAAGCAGGGAAAGAAGATAGTGTTGCAGTATTCTCTTGAGTTCACTCGATTTTCAAAGTAGGCCCCAGAGTTAGTCACGGATCAAAAGGCGTGGGTGAGCCGATTTGTTCACGGTGTGGCCGGTTATTTAGACAAGGATTGCAGGACTGCTATTCTCAACCAGGATATGGACTTTCCTCGCATAGTGTTGTACGACCAACAGATATGTCACGCCCCGCCTTGGGAGGCATGACTTGCACCTGGTGCCCTACTAGGACCAGAACTGTTGGACTACTGAGCCTAAGCACTTCTGGTGCCAGGCTGTTTCTAATTCTGGATTTATGAAAACAATGGGCTATATAATGGCTGTAAATGCAGTCTCCGGCACACAAGGCCTATAGATACCTTTAGGAATATAACAACTACCCAGAACAACTGAACATAAGGGACCCTATGCAGGCCGACAAGGCCACCATGCTGACTAGTTATCACTGAAAAGTAGAATCAAGTGCTAACTGATTTGTGACCGACAAGGTCACCAACTGACAACTTAACAAGGCCCCACACGGTCACATGCAAACCGAAACGTACACACGGCCTCACATGACCGGTACAACTAAAAACAGCGAATATACTATCCGCAAGCCTCTAAGAATAATAAGATAGTCGGCACAGGGTCCCGGCCTACCCATACTGTACAAACAAAAAGGGAAGTAAACCTTTAGCTATCAAGCTTCGGATGATAGGAGCTGAAGACTCTGTACACTGGCTGGAACTACGAGGGATCCGATCCTCGTCTATGAGTACCTATAGGCAAGTAATGTAGCGCCCCAAAACGAGCGTCAGTACCACTGGTACTGAGTATGCAAAGAAATAACATAAAATAACTAATAGAAAACAACAATACTGATAGATACTGAAGTAATAGGAGACGGGCTGAGACTTATTAAAAAGAGCGTAACTTTACTGAAGAGAGTAAGAGTCATACCAGATAACATAGCAGTCTACTTTCTATCTATTAATAACTAACACAACATAGCACATAAGAACCTTACCAGCCCCCAAAAGCCGTAAGGTACCAACCAACACACAATCTATATACCCCTACCTAGGTCTTACCATCCACCTAATAACTATGAGCATCCAGCCGGCCCCCTGGGTATGCAACTTGGGCTCGCTTGGCCACTTACTATAGCTGTATCTGAGTCTGGAGGACTCCTGAAATCTGACATCTGAAATATGACATCTGAAATGTGTAATCTGAAAACTGTAATCTGCACCCCAGGCGGAAGCGCTCGACAGGGGGTGTGGTATAGTGCTGATCATCCTTCTATGGGGAATCTGCATCCCATCTTCGTCTGCTGGCGGACAGTATGCCACTTCGTAGAGTGACGTATCCTCACCCTCTGGCGGGCTAGTCGACACAACTATTAACCCTGGGGCGGTCAAGGAAGCTCTAAGGGTGCCCAACACAGAACAAACATGTCTCCACAGATAGAAATAAGCACATGTAATATATATACTGTATCTGATAATAATATTTATGTTCTGGTATTCTGTTCTGAATGTCATATTGAAATGTACTGAATCTGATACTGAAATGTACTAAATCTATAATAATATTTTTGGAATATTCTGCTG
>JACEIK010004499.1:34971-126187 GCA_018107945.1 Datura stramonium
GTTAGAGGAATGGGTCCAGTCCCTGTGGGTTCGACATTCCAGTTCTTAAAAAGAGCCACTATATTACTTGCACGACCCGTACACTTGCGGGCTCATCAGAGTGCCCTTGTCTATTATTTTAGACAGAGGTACTCAATTTACCTCTCAGTTTTGGAGGTCTTTTCAGAAGGGACTTGGGACTCAAGTGAAGCTCAGCATGGCCTTTCATCCACAAATGGATGGCCAAGCCGAGAAAACAATCCAGACTCTTGAGGACATGTTAAGGGCGTGTATTATGGATTTTAAAGGTAGTTGGGGTGATCATTTGCCCTTAATCGAGTTTGCTTTTAATAACAGTTATCACTCCAGTATCCAGATGGCACCGTTCTAGGCCCTCTATGGGCAGAGATGTAGATCTGCCATCGGATGGTTTGATGTTTGTGAGACAACTATGATAGGGCAAGATGCGATTCACGAGGCGATGGTGAAGGTCCATTTGATAAGGGATCGGTTAAAAACCGCTCAGAGTCATCATAAATGATATGCTGATGTGAGGAAAAGAGATTTAGAGTTTGATGTGGACGACTAGGTATTTCTAAAGGTACCCCCCATGAAGGGAGTCATGCGGTTCGGAAAGAAAGGGAAACTTAGCCCTCGCTATATTGGTCCCTACAGGGTTGTGAGAAGAGTTGGTAAGGTGGCGTATGAGTTAGACTTGCCATTGGAGTTATCTTTAGTTCATCCCGTTTTCCATGTGTCGCTTTTGAAAAAGTGTTTGGCTGATCCAGCCTTGGTAGTCCCGGTAGACAACATTGGAGTAAAAGATAACCTCAATTATGAAGAAATTCCCGTTGAAATATTGGATCGTCAGGTTCGGAAGTTTAAGAACAAAGAAGTAGCTTCAGTTAAGGTTCTATGAGAAATCAACATGTTGAGGGAGCTACATGGCAAGCCGAAGTGGATATGATGGCTAGATACCCACATTTGTTCTCTACCGGTCGAGTTCCGACTTGAGGTATCAGTTTTACTCTATGATCCCATTTAGGTTTCATGTTCAGTTCATGTGTGCAAGTTTCTTTTATGTGTATGAATGTGTATGTGAAGAATGACATTAATTCAACTATGTGGTTTGGTTCGGAGGTAGTCATTCCGTGAAAATTTCGGTTAAAATGATCATTATGTGGTTATGATAAATTGTATGTTTCTGTTTGATGCTTGTTTGCTACATTTGAGGAAGAATTTTCCCAAGGGGGAGATATTGTAATACCCCTGGAAGGCCTAAGAATAGATTTGGTAGTTTAATTTGAAAAGTGTAGAAAATTGGCAATATATCATAGCAGGGACAACATAACGACTCGTGGTATCAAACCACGAGTCGTTGTATGCTATTGTTGGTTAGGGAAATGTTTGTGGAAGTGGAGACAATGAGAGGTATGATGACCCATTGTGGGATACAACGGGTCTTCCTTTGCTGTCGTGGTTAGGGTCAGTCTAGGCGATAATGTAAACAATGGGAAACCCAACGACCCGTTAGAAGAAGTCACAGGTCGTTGGTTGTCGTGGTTTGAGGATTAAGCTTTCCAGTAGGCTTGACAGAGGGAAACAACGACCCATTGTTTTTCGTGACCGGTCGTGGTGTGACCTGTTAGAAGATGAGGTGCCAAGGTGCAGGGGAGTAACCACGGACGATGTAACGAGTCGTGGGTTGGAGGTACGGGTTGTCCTACCGACCCATTGTTTGGATCCGAGACTAGGTTATTAGCAGTTCATTCCACGAAAGACACGAGGAGTCGTGGTGGGTTCTAATGACCCATTGGTGCTGTCCGTTGGTCGAATCCGGCTAGATTTCGGGGCAGGTTCATTGAGGGTATTTTTGACTTTTTCATTATTCAAGGCCCTAAACTACGTCTTTTTTTGTATTTTTCTGTGTGTGTTAAGATGGGTTAAGTCCCCAATGCATTCCCATTCCCATGCAACAACTTTAGAGAGATTTATGGAGATACAAGGTCTGCTTCTCAAACTTTCCATCAATTTCTTTGTCGGTATTCAAGGAATTTCGAATCAACCCATCTCCTGGTATGTAGGGTTTTAGATTCGGTAAAATCTTTTCACACCCCTGCCGAAATTTCAATACGAATCATGAATTCTCCTATTCAAGTTCTATGGGGTTTTATCCAAAAGCATGAAAATGTGATTTCTCTTTATGGATTTGATTTAATTGAGTTTTAATTATTGAATTATGAATGATGGGCAGGTTTTATATATTTTCTTTAAAATCATGTTTCAATCTTTTAAATCAAAAATTCCCATTTGGTGAAGGTTTATGAAAGTTATGATTTATGATGAATATGCAATATTTTGAATTTATTAATGACGGAAAAACATTAATTCAAGTTACCCGTATTTATGAGCATATTTTGAAAGAATTGAATATGATGAAGTATTAGGCAATGCCCATATGTTGAAGAATGATTTATGATTTATGAAGCGAATTGCATGATTTATTGATTTATGATGTTGGCCAATGAAAAGGGCCTACGATTCTTGGATAAACATGATTTAAAGGGGATCAATGATGATTAATGTTATATTTTAGCCAATGAATCTTAATGCATGATGTTATTGATTTACGTATGAGCCTATATACATATTTTTGGGAGCCGTGTCTAGCACCAAGCAGCCCGACATTCAAAGGACTATGCCGGTGTTTCATAACCACGTTCCACCATGGGTTTCTAAATGTTATTAGGTATTTATAATGATCCACTCAAATGTGATATCACGCCTAATGCACGACCCTCGCTTGGAAAGCCAGGATCAGCTCTGTCCACTTGAACGAGATAGTGGGGCATCAGGAAAGGCTCTACCATGATGGTGTCGGTTATGAAGTGTCCTCCCATTGTTTCGCATGCTTTATGCATTATTATATCTATGTTGTTGGATCAAGATTATGTTTTTACAATGTTTACTTACGATTTTGATTATGAACACCTTATGAATGTTTTGAAAGCCTCGAGCTTTATGTTTTCTATGGAGTTTATGATATATGCATGATGTCCTTCTCCTACGTTACTTATGAGTTTTATTTCACATTTAAACTCTCTTTTTACTTACCTTGCATACTCGGTACATTCCACGTACTTAAAGCATACCTTCTATGTTGTATCGTTTCATGTTACAGGGTCCGGATCTCAGGCTCATCCTCATCCTTATTTCATCTCAGCTTACGTTCTCATCATATTGGTTAGTCCTCATGTCCCGAGGGCTGTTTGAAAACCTTTTTATGTTATCTTATGTTTTATTATTGTTCGGGTTAGTTGGGGATGTTTTCCCATCAACCCATCGTATGTAGTAGAGGCTTTCAGACAATATGTAGTATTCATCTCATGTGTAGCTTAGTATCTTCTGGTGTTATGTTATGTTTATGTTTCTTCTTGTTTATGCTATGTACTCCGCTCTATTAACTGAGATTAAACATATGCATGTGCCATGGGTCGACTTGGGGTCTCTCAGGGTCCCTTGTCCCGTGTCTACGATCCGAGTGTACGTTCGGATCGTGAAAAACTTGATATCAGAGCAATAGGTTTAAAGTATCCTAGGGTGTCTGAAAGCCGCTTTAAGTAGATGCTTTTTCATGGGTGTGAAGTGCGCCAAACCTATGACGAAGAGGCTACTAGACGTTTAGGAAATATTCCCTTCTTTCATGTTCTATGTCGTGCGATGAAAAGCCTCTCCATCCTTCTAATTCGCGCTACTCGCGATTGCAGAATTATGGCTCCTAGAAGAATGAACAGAAGAAGGAATGGAAATGATGAAGGCCACGGAGGTGGCAATGACCATGGGCATCGGCAAGCCCAACCTGTTCAGGAGCCCCAGGCACCATAGCCAGCTGCTCACGCTGAGCGAAAAGTTGGGCATTATGTAAGCTCTATCATGATGGTGTCGGTTAAGACAAGTATTCCCATTGTTCCACATCATTTATGCATTTTCATGTTTATGTTACTTTGGCTCAAGTTATATTTTTATAAGGCATCTCTTATGACTACAAATATGATTAGATTATGAATGGTTCGAAAACCTGGAGCCCTCATGTTTATATTATGATATTTATTTCATGTTCATGTTGTTATACTCTTATGAACTCTTATGTATTTTAACTGTTCGTTTTACTTAACTTGCATACTCAGTACATTTCAAGTACTGACCACATACTCTATGTTGCATCGTTTCATGATATAGGTTCGAGGGATCAGTCTCAACCGAATCATTAGTCCTTCTTTCCCCTCAGGCCTATTTTACCAAGGCGTTGGTGAGTCCTCATCCTTTGAGTACATTCAGTTATCAATTGTTATGTTATTTCAGTTACAGACATTATCGAGCTAATTGAGGATGCTGTCCCATCAGCTCATACGTTATGTTAGAGGCTTTTAAGACAATATGTAGAAAATCAGCTTGCTAGTATTGATTCATTTTTAGACTGATATGTATGCAGACTTCCACTAAAGCATGTTTTATTATTTCAGTTTTTTCTTTTTGTATGCTCTTAGCTACTATGTTCATGGCATGGTGATACACCCCGAAAAATTTTTGGAAATTATTTGATGTTCGTATGCTATGTTAAGGGAAGTACGGGTTGTATATTGATCGTAGATGACAAGGGAAATGTGTACGAATGGAAAAAACAAAGAGTATGTAAAGTTTATAAATTAGGGTCAACTTTAAATGACCATATCTCCCAATATACAATGAATTTAGAAGTCCCGGCGACCTATCAAATTAAAGGTCTTTGAGTCTAGTTTTAGAACATCAAATGGCTCGTCAATTATAGTTCGGAATAAAAAGTTACAGGTGTTTTACTGTAGCACTATCGGGCAGTGACATGGCCATAGCCCAAACACCTTTATATTTTATATTTTTGGTTATGAAATCATTTCAAATTTTCTGAGTTTTGAGGTGCTTGCCTCTGAAATCCTCTCTCTTTTCCAGTAGCAAAGCCTTAGAAACCAAGAGGAAATCCCTCAAGAAAGCACCATCAAAACACAAGCAAAAGTTGATGGAAGTGAAGGCAACATTGTGGTAAAGTTGTTCTTGCCTTGTAGCTTCATTTTGGCAGTGTTGTTTTTTTGTGTGTTTGGGACTATTTTAGCTAATGTTATACTCCATCTTAGTAAGGAATTTTCCTAAGAAATAGTAAGTCACTTCCTTCTTTTGAAATCTCTAATAAGTGTATGAATTTTGAAGGAAAACTAAAAAGAAAGTTATGGTTTGTATGTTGACTTGTTGTAGTTGTTGTTAAATTTATGTTGCTGCATTTTGGGCAAAAAGATTTCTGCATTAATGGGAAGTGATTTTGAGGAAAATAATGCTATTATATCCAACAATATTCTCATGCAAAGGGTAAGTGTTTCTAATATCTTAACTTTCCTAACAATCCTAGCTAAAGCTAGAAGTTGGAGGTTATGTTGAAATTTGCCGTTGGTTGTATGTTGTTGTTGAAGTTCTTCTCTATTTTTGAAGGTTGGAATAGCTGTGTTTTGCTGAGAATGTACTCTATATTTGTGGGAGTTTTTCATGAGAAAAGTGAGGTAATTTCCTACCTCTATTTTCCCCCAAAGTTGTAGAAACAAGTTGAAATAAGAAATGCTAAGTATTGCCTTATTTGTTTGTGTTTTGATTGCCTATTGATCTAACATTTTGGCTGGATAAATTGGCTTGAAACAGCCTTGTCACTTGGTGATAAACTCAATTAATTTAAGGGGGCTAAAGTTCCAGGTTGTTTAAACAAAGAAACGACATAAGAAAGCTCGTAGGAAAAAAGGGTATGTAAGGCGTTCTTTGTCTCTTGATTTTCAAGCACGAATTCATGCACGAGGATTAATCAGGTATTCCACGAACTTGAGATTAGCCCAGCGCATATTATGATTCCTCCAATTTTTATGATTACTTGGTATTAAGGTGTGTATTTTCTAAGAGTTGGAATGCATAGATGTAGACGGAGAGGGCAATTGGCTTCTATTATGGTCATAATTGTAAATTGAGTACGAAGTCCCGTCGGCGTGGGCCTTTGAGATGGTCCTTTTACATTATATTATGCTTTTTGGTGTCAAAGTTGTTTCACATTATGGTTGCTAAGAAATTTGGTAAGCATGTCAAGACGACGACGCGCGGACAAAACTGTAATTAAAATCGGGTTTTTAACTTCAGTAAGGGCTAACGAGGTAAGAAAATGGAGATTTCCTTGGCGGTTTACCTACCATCTCATATTCATTTTTAAGGTATGTAGAGCCATGAGATGATTCCCCGACCCCTTCTCAAGCTAAGAGACTAATTAATACGTTTCTTGATTAACCGTCGTTAAACTTGGAAGATAGAACCCGAATGGGTAAGCGTTAATATTTCTATGGGATCTTTATTGTGAGGTTATGCACAATATATTGATGTTAACATGTTAGACAAAATTATAAATATATATATATATATATATATATATATGTTTATGCTTACATTCAATTACGCTAAAGCGGCAAAGTTGCCTTTAGAAAGTAAGTTATATGCTTAGTAGAGCTCTTGAGTTATCTAGACCTCCTAAGAATTGCTTGAGTTTTTATGTAGACACGTCGCATGTTCTTTGAAAGTTGTAGATGTGAAAATTAACCTAAGTGTAAGTTGGCGCTAGTAGCAAAGGAGAGATAAGAGTAAATGTTAGACCTTTTAAGGTAATATGTGAAGTATATGCCTTGTCAGTAGTTGATTTCAAGAACCTTTGAGCGACGTTAAAATATGAGCAAAGACGAGTCAGAGACAAGGGTTGGCAATTAGGTAAGAAGGTAAGTGCGTACAAAATTCTTTGGAATAGTGAACACGAGTAAATAATTAGGTAGGGAATAATGGCAGATCACGACTTTGGAAAGAATTTAAGATGAATACGAAAAGTAGAGGCCAAAGGTTGTTAAATTTGATGATAAGTGTTACGATTGTTAATGAATTAGGCAAATAGCTAGCAAGATTTACCTGTTCTAAAGACATTTAACAAAGAGTTATAAACAAAGTTGTTTATGTTCGGTTGTGTTAAGCTAATGAAAGGCCAATAAAGTGTTAACTCCTTAAGAAATAATTAGAATCGAATCTTTGAGATAGTGACTTAAGTTAAAGAGAAGTTATTCATTGTACTTTTAAACAATTATCTTTGATTATTTGTTCTAAGAGTTGGATTAACTTTTTCAAGTTTTAAAGGATTTTATTTTTCTTGGAAGTTTCCTAAACTATTTATATCTTTAGCTAAGTTTTTCTAAGCTCCACGTATATTGTAATGTTTTACATAGGCTTTTCCTATGTTATACGGCTGCGACTACAAATCTTTATTTATTTTAGGGCGGCCCTAGAGGTTGCCTAGAATTTGTATATTAAAAGAGCTCTAGGTTTGAGATACACAAGTTATGTATTCTTCATTAAATTACTCGAGATGTGATATGATTTGCAATGAATGAGGTATGCTCACCATTCTTGATGTAAAAGTATGAAAGTCAAGCAGTATAAGCACGAAATGAATGCTAAGATTGTTAATAGAAAATGTTAGGTTAAGTGATTCCTCTATGCTCCTCGTGTTAGAATTTCTAGGAGATGTTTAAAATCATGAATGTGAGTCTACACATGTCTTTATGATATTCGGTTCTAGGAACTTCCCTAAAATTCATTCTGACATATGTATGTATTTAAATGCTAAATGAAAGACCATATGTGTATTGAATAATTGTAGTATTAGGGGGGTCGTGGTAAGATCCTACCGTGTTATGATTCTTAGATCAACATATTTTATGGTTTCCGATATTCATATAATTTGTATGAGATCATCGGCTCATTTATGATGGTGATTAAGATTTATTTTTATTTTACCAGGTGTGGTACAACTGGCTAGAGATCTTTATTTTACCGGTGTGAGTACATTTGGAGATATTTTATTTGCCGGTGGTACATGGATGGAGTATTTTTATTTTACCCCGGTGGCTACATCGGCTAGAGATATTTGTATTTTACCCCGGTGTGGTACGGGTTAGAATCTTTTTATTTTACCTGTGTGAGTACGTCGGCTAGAAGATATTTTATTTTACCTCGGTGTGGTACACAGGTTGGACAAATTTTATATGGATTTACGGTTGGCTGGTCGGCGCATTACGGTTATAGTTTATTTCTTGTGCCTTACTTCTTAGTGCATTTTCATCTCTTTATAGAGTTATTATCGGGTTCAGTTTCTAAGATTCCGAGGTTGTTTACCATTCCTTATTCTGGTTTCGGTTATCTTGAGTTTAGTTATGTTATGGTAAGTTGTTATCAATTACGAGGTTGCGGGGTTCCGGGTTATATTTATCCTCTATATGTGTTTATGTGCTAAGTCGGTTATTGCAAGTTGTTATCTCATGGTTACAATTTCAGCCTTACATGCGAGTACATTTCACTCGTCTTGACATCCCACTAGCAGGGACCTTCGTTCGTCACGCGAGGTGCGGTAGAGGTCGGGGATGGCCAATTGAGTAGCGGTTCGTGAGATCAGCAGGATGGTTGGTATGGTCCTTTCTTCACGGGCTAGGGCTTAGTTATTTATTCTTGAGTTTTGAGATACGGGTATGGGTAGGTCGGAGCCTTTGTTTCGACCATCGGTTAGTTTACTCTTTAAGGCTTTGTGGACTTGAGTGGTAATGCCGAGTGTTATTCAGTAGGTGGCCTTGTCGTCTTATTGTTGCTTGGTTAGCATACTCATTGCCTATGTTGCATTTCGATTGTTTACCCCGTATTTTTGAGACCTTATAGGTCCCGTTTATTTTGATTGGTGCTTGGCAATTGGCACAGGATGGCCTAGAATATTCTGATTACAAATGTCATATAGCCGACTTCTCAATCAATCATGAATCGAGTGCCAGTTGCGCCCTACCCCAGTTTTGGGGCGTGACACATGGGTTGACTTGGAGCCTCTCGAGGTTCCTTATCCCGTGTCTCTATCCGAGGTCTATGTTCGGGTCATGACAATCTTATGTGAAGGGAATCTCTCCAAATTGTGAGGGCCTGATGGTAAGACTTTAGTATATCTTGATTGCTAAATTACATATGATTCATGTTGGCCCAAACATGTCTTGATGAGCTAGTTTACAAAAGCTAAGTGATTTCGAACTTTGACATTTTAATGTTAATCCTATATGCATATGAGTGAATTGTTAGAGCTTTATTGATTTGTCTCATATCCTAAATGCAAAAGTAGACCTATTTGTAGGATGATTTTTGTGGTTGAATTGAGAAGGGGAAGTAGTAGATTGTTCGAGGAAGAACAATAGATTAAGTGTGGGTGGTGATGAAGGGCGTATTTACACATTTCTTAGCCATATCTTGCTCATACTTTGCTGTTTCCAGAACAAATTATGTGTGTGTTTTGCATGTTTTTGTAGTATATAATTGGGAAAAGAACTGGCACATGATTAGATACTTTTAGGGCTAAAATAATGGATTTGGGTGTATTAGAGGTTTTTTGGAGCAAAGATGAAGAAGTCGGGTTGAACAACGAAGATCATAGAATTTAGCACCACCAGCGACACTGCGCGTCCAGAGGCACAACGCGCCATGCGATCCAATCAAGGGCGCGACACAGTGCTCATTCCTGTTTTAATGCCATACATGGTGCACCGAAGCCTATCCGGCCGGCAAGTGAATCGTACTTCAACTAGGAAAAGGATCTACAAATCCCAATCAAATCCACGAAGGAACAAAGAAGGAATAAATCTACTATTATAAATACCCTTTATTTCTTTGTAATAGAGAGCGGAGAACTTAGAGCGAAGTTTTAACAAGTTAGAAATTGGAGAGCGAACTTGGAGCGAGAAGTTTTATTTCACGACATACATTGAGATACTTTTTGTTTAATTGTTCTTCTTTAATTTTGCAATAATCAAGTGAGCCTTTTCCTATCATCGTTGTAAGAATTAATTTATATGTTTTCTATGAAAAAAATTAACTTACTTATATTATAAGGCTAAAACATCCAAAACTAGGATTGTAGGAACCATGGTTAATTAAACAAACTAGAGTTTTGCGACTGATTATTCTAAACCAATACTAAAACACTTCTATTGTATTCTCTTCATATTTAACATTTCTTAACAGATGCGCCAACATTAGGACTTGCCCCAATTCTTTACTTACTTGAGCCTAGACAGGTATGTATTAGGAAAAGAGAAGTACAAAGCCTTGATTTTATGATCATTGTATGACTTGAAATTTGCGAGTGGCGGGATAGTTAATTTGGGGCAAATTGATAATGGTTAAATTGAAATCATTATATGAGATCTAACTTGGTAATTGAGTATAGTCATCCAATAGGGACGAACCATTCCTTTGTATGAACCTAGTTATCGACTCTAAGTAAAGTATTGGGATAAATCATAGTATAAAACTCGAAGTAGTTATGAATCCTGGGGAACACTTACTCTAGTTATTTGCATTAATCTTAAATCAACATTCAAATTCTAAACATTCTTACTTGTTACTTTTACAAATTCCCTCTTTTAGGAGATAATTGACTTAAAAGATTAAATACTAGTGTTCTTCTATATCCTGACCATATTCCCTATGTGTTTGACCCCAACCTTTGTTGGGTTCTTTGTGTGAAGCAACGTCCATTTCATACTTTATCGGGACTTTGATTTGAGCATTATCACTTATGGCAAGGCCGGGAAGCGTCGCGAACCTATATATGAGACAATATAGCATAAAGTATGCGGTTAGTACTTTCAGATATCTTTGAATATGTAGAGAAAGTTAAACATATTAGCAAAAGCGATGATCTAAAATCATGAATATAAAACAAGATGGAACATGAGTAAGGACAGCACTTTAAAATCCATAATTCTGAAATAAACATAATCATGAGATATTCTTCATAAGCTTAGCATAATGACCCAAGGTTTAGAAATAGTAATCATGTAGTGTACCATACTTGAAATCATAAGTGAAAACTCATAAGGCGATCAATGGAGTCAAATATGCTATATAACATAATAGAAATCATAAGTGAAAAATCATATGCTGATCAATGCGTCAAATATGCTATAAAATATAATATCATAAGACATAAACATGAGTAACATAAAATATGAGAAACAATGGGAGGCTTCGTCATAATCGAAGCGCCATCATGATAGAGCTTACGTGATGCCTCAACTATCTCGCTTAAGTGAGCATAGTCGTCCTAAGCCTTGCCATGATAAAAAATGATGAAGGCGTGATATCACTGGTGTGCCCTCAAGTGGGGGAAACACTTTCTTGAGAGGTCTCGAATATGAGTATATACCTTTGGTGGTGCGTTGTTGTGAGACACACAGGTCCTCGCGAAAACCACTGGCCCACTCGGTGCTAGAAACTACTCGGGAATCATGCATATTTCTCATAATCATGTTCTCAAGACATATCTTAAATGTGTTTCTTGGGAGTCTTGACTCTAAACATCTTTCTATGAAATTGATCTTGAAAGCCTTGGCTAAAAAATCATAGAGGAAACATACTTGACTTTACATGGATTTTGCCCAAATCATGAAATCATACATACTTGAATAAGGCTTCATAATTCAAAATCATGGTATCATAAATTAAGAATTCATAAACATTCATGCACACTTTTATAATTCATCATACTAAAAATCATGGGCTTATAAGCTTGAAATTCATAAATCACATGGCGGAAAAATCATCATAAAATTGAAATCATCAATTCATGAGAGATTTGAGGTTAGATGCGCCCTCGCCCAACCATATTTCATCAACGGAGACATGAGAGAATTGAACCCATAGGGATATTATGGATAATTGCATGGAATTGGATTAAACCTTAGAATTTGACAACTTAGAACTTGAGAAATTGAGATCATTGAATTTAGCTTGAAATGGGAATGAGGGTGGAAAGATTTCCTCATTCATAAGCTGCATACGAGCAGAAGAATCTTCAAATCGATTGGAAACCCAAGAAATTGAGATTAAGAATATGATAAAACCCTAGCTCCTCAACAAGTATTTGATTTTCACTTAGGTGTGTTAGGAGTATAATGAGGGTTTGGGATAATTAAAACCCTTAAAAACACCCTTTAGTAGACTTACAACGACTTAGTTTAGGAGTTAAGAACTTAGGAATTACGAAAACACCCTTAACAATCCGATTGGAAAAATCACACTACCAGACCCAACGGCCCATTAGGGGCTGGTAATGTGATCACTAGTGTGTTTCCCTTTCGGACAATTTTTCCAATTTTACGATCTTTTCTTGACGCCTGCTTAAGTGATTCATTGTGTCACTTAACTGGTCACTTAACCGGTCATCGAGACACTCGAAACTCAACTTTTCTCTGCTTTATTACACCCGATGACTCATTTAATGAGTCATTAGAGTGAACTAATGAGTCACTTGATGACTCATTCTTTGATACGAGTGCGATTTTTCTTTTTCTTCATTTTAGCCCTCGAGTCGATCTTAAGGACTTTTGGGGTGTTACATGTCTCGAGAGAATCCCCATCTACAGTGTCACCAACGTGACCTACCCCCAACCTTTCTTGGTGGCCTATAGCTTAAGCGAGTACATTTGATTAATATGGGAGAAGAAATAGCGGATGAGTGGAGGTATTTCTTGGCCAAAGTGTTACACTGCGTGCCCTTTCCCACTCTCATTGCTACGCTGCGCAAGAAGGCAAGGTGCACCGGGGATGCCAAGCGCGTTATGGTTGCATGTGGCTCGTGCCCTTTGATCCCGTGAGGGTGAAGGTGCGTGTAGTGAGGGCGGGAAGAAGAGGAAGGCTGGCTTCTAACATTGAGGGTAGTGTGGTCGGCCCTTCCGAGCTGTGGGTTCATTCGAGTTGATCGTGAGAGATGGCCTCTATGCGGGAGCTATTGGGAGGTTTCTCAGAGCCTCCCTTAGGTGACAAACCATCTAGCGCGAGTTTGCTGCGAGATCCAGAGATAGGTGCATGAAGTGATTTCCTCCTTGACCCAGCCCATGAGGACTCTAGAAAGAGAGAGAAGAGCGTCGCTCCCGAGATAAGTTCTTCATATGTATGTGGAAGTAGATTAAGAAGATCACAGAAGACCCTCTTCCTTGGATCTAGGATGCCCTAGGTGACTAGAACGTCCCGAGTTCTCCTTCCTTAGCGGGTTCATGGACGAGGTGGTCGATGACCTCTAGTGGAGACAACGACAAGGCCCTCTAGTTAATCATGGCCACAATACACCTCCCTCCCCTAATCCTTGTAGTTTAATTTGATTTGGGTTTCCCCCATTTGGGGCACATAAGATAATCCTCTCTCTTTCTTTTTCCTATTTTTTGATAATTTTTTCTTATTTCTTCTTGGTGTATGGGTGCCTATTGGAAATCTGTAACACCCCAAAAAGTCCCTAGATCATACTCGGACATGATGCAAGAAACTAGCGGGGAAAGTGAAAATTTTGCCTCGAGAATGAGTTGTGGGTGAGGGACTCATTAGTTTGTAGCTAGTGGAATTTTCGGGGCCGATGTAATGACTCACTTCACGACTCGTGGTGTGATATGACGGGCACAGCGTTCCCTTCATAAATGACGGTTCGGGAAATGGTAAAGTTTTCCCAAGACCCGCAGTAAAGTAACAGCACGTAGTGACTTATATCAATGGATCATAGTGAGTGTTATGAGAGATAAGCTTAGAGAATATGCAAGAAGGGTCCTAGTGACAACGAGTCAAGTGACTACTCCACGGTACCCCATGACGACCCATTATGTAGACTATAAGAATTTTACCCTATAGCAACAAAAGGATGTAGTGACTCATCTGACGAGTAACAACTCATGGAGTGACCTATTTAAGTGTGAAATGGTGGAAACAATGTTGATTTCCATTGTACTTCATGGATTGTGGAAAAAGTTTGTCAAGTCCCTTTGATGACTGTCAAGTGCAATGAGTTTTGTTGGGTTTGGCATTTTACGTTCGTGATGATGATTATTAATTCGGTGATGGGTCATTCGATGATCCATTTGTTGATAATCAGAGAGGGTGGAATTTCGGGGAAGAAGTAAAGATGGATCAATGAGTAGTTAAGTTGAAAACAGCTCATTGGTAGTGTAGATTACCAATGACGGATATATTTTAAAGAAAGCAAATTCTCGGGGAATTTTAGTAAAATCATATTCTTCTATCTCTAAATAGCGGTGGGACTCCTAAGGGTTAATTAATGGTGTTTCCTAGTCTAATCCTCATTCCTCCTCATATCATTCGTAAGTTTTCTTAAAGCTTACTCTCAAGGCTCAAGAACACTAGGGTTCTTCTCAAATAGCTTCAATATTAGGGTGCTAGTGAGGAATTTCTTCAATCCAGGGTATGTAAGGCTTCAATAAGGACCTTCTTTCATCCTTGTGTCCCAATTTATGTTCCAAACTCTAGCTACTTTGATTTCCTAGAAAACTATGTCTTAGGGTTTCCACTCTATAAATGTTTTCTCTCATGTCTTCCATGATTTTCAAGGTCCTCATGATAAATAACACATGATGTTCATGATTTCACTTTCAATTGCTTGATGAATTCCGGCGCTGATTGGATGTTAGCATGATTTCCCAAGGTCAACCCATGAATTAGTTGATTTTGAAAATATAGTCTTTTGAGATATATGATTTTACAATGAATTCGGTATATATGATTTACACTATGATTTGAATTTATGATTTTCATGTTATGTATTAAACATGTACATGGTTCATCGAGACTCTCTAGGGCCTTTTTGCTAGTAAATAGCCACGACTAGTCTTTGAACATCGGTTATAGGCCCTCGTATCAATGAGTCGTAGTCGCTTTAGGCTTTCCAGAGACTCTTGGATAAAGTGGTTAGGCTAGTATTAGGACATCATCTTTAGATTATCCCAGTCTACATGTATCATAATGTTTAGTTAGTAGTACTACTTAGCAGGTAAACGGGTTCCGGCGTACCTGGTCTTAGAACTACATGCCATCATAGGATGAGGATTCTCAATTGTAGAGAAAGTTTTCCTTGGCAGGAATACGTTATTTGAAAGTGCCTCCCTTGCCTCAATGGCTCATGCGAGGTGATCATTATTAGAGATTCTCTACGAGTTCCTGGTGATATTACTAGTCATGGTTCTACCTTGGCAAAGTATGAACACCCTTCCAACCGGGCTTACAGGTCGGGCTCCATAAGTCTCATATTGGAGTTGTCGGTTAATAGTCTCTCTCCCACAATACGAGTCCGGTTTCGGTTTAGTATAGTTATTTCAATTCAGTTTTCAATTTATGATTTCGATTCAGAATTCGTATATGTACATGACCTAAAAACTAGATTTACTTATATTTAGTTAAATGTTTTCAAAACGAGCATATCATATCAATAATTATGCATATTAAATAGGGTCATTATACTTCACCTCAATTATGTGTTCAATTATGTATTCAGATTAGTCTTTTCAGCATACTAACATGTTCCTAGCTTCGATTCGTTTCCCATATACTAAGTACATTCCAAGTCTTGACCGCATACTTTATGTAATATACCATTTATGATATAGATCCAGTGGACTCGGCCCACGGTCAAACACGCTCCGAGACTCTATCGGGCGGCAGGTAGTGAGTTCTCATCTCCCAAGGATGGGACTTTTGTTTTCTTTGTTTTAGTATAATTCTAGTATCGAGATGTTGGAGTTAGTAGGGCTTGTCCCCAAACTCAGCAAATTAGTCGAGGCTTTTTCAAACGGTATAGTATTAGTTTCGGCTTATGACTCGGTGTTTGTTATCGAGATTTTATCCTTCCTTTTTATTAGTTATGTTTGATTCAGCATCCGCTCGGTTATGTTCTATTAGTTGTTGTTATGTTATCATTATCCTATGCCATGGGTGCAGTTGGGAGCCATTCATGGTTCTAGGTCTGCGTGTTATAGCTAGAGATTGTAGACTCGGTTGCGAAAAACTTGGTATCGAGCATTAGGTTTAGAGTGTCAAAGGGTGTTTTAAAGAGTTTGCATTAGGTAGAGTCTTTTCATGAGTGTGAAGCGCACCACACTTATGAGGAAAGAGGCTACAAGGCATTTAGGAAAATTCCCTTTTTTCATGATTCTTACTTAAGAGTTCCTATCCTAACTCGTGCTTTACACGTTCATAGACAATGACTCCCAGATGAACAAATGGAAGGAGAAATGGTAATAGGCATCGGCCCACGGCCTCGGCCCAACCCAGCGGACAGATGAATGAGCAAAATTTAACCATGCAAAGCTTCGGGCTGCATTTCAGGTATTGGTGCAAGCCATCACGGGGACAAGCTAACCATCGGGCGGTGGCACTCGTGAACCTAACGGGAATGCTAGGGAGGCAAGGGTGCAAGACTCCATTAGAATGAACCCGCTGAAATTCTTTTGGTTGAAGGTGGATGAGGATCCACATTAGTTTATAAGGGTCGGAAGATCACCCAAATTATGTGGGTGAATGGTGAGCGAGTACAATTTAACCTTTTATCAGAGTGAAAGATATTGCGCATATATGGTTTAGACAATGGAAGGAAGGTCATCGGGCAAGTGCAGCTCTAGTGAGTTGGAATGAATTCATGTGACCTTCTTGGATATGTTCTTTCCTCAAGAGTTAAAGGAGGCGAAGGTAGCCAGGGTTCGTCAATATGAAACGAGAGACAATGATTATCGAGAATTTATACCTTGGAGTTTATACGTAGTCTAAGTATGCACCGAAGATGGTGACTGATCCAAGGGCTCGTATGGCGAGTTTGTAAATGGAGTCACCAGTTTAGTGGTCGAGGTGTAGGGCCAACGATGCACAGTATTGACATAGATATTTCCTAGACTTATGATCCATGCTCAACGGTCAGAGTAAGGCCAAGAAGTTGAAAAGGGAGAGCAAGAGAGCAAGGACGGGGGACTCTAAGTATTCTAGAAAAGGATGGGTGGTGGACCACATCCCTAGTCCTATCGAGTTCATCAGTCCTACACCATCGAAAGCTAGTGTTCCATACGGACCCGGGGGTGAGGTGATTACATACCCGTCTTGCAAGAACTATGGGGCCAGACCATTTGGGGAGAGTGCATGGTTGGTTTAAGTGTTTAGCTTTTAGTGCTCCAAGTCGGGCCATAAACTCAAACATTGCGCGAAGACAAACGGGGTAAATATAGAGCCCCAACCACCCCTTCGGTAGCAGATGGTCGAGTCCACCTCGTAGAACATATCATGCGGGTGTAGGGGTGGACAGCTCGGGACCATACATGCCTTGTCATCATGTCGGGACCGAGGGCGTTTGACGAAATAGTCTCATGTATGTTATGAGCTTTCATGTTGATCCTTGTATATTGTTAGACCAAAAGGAGGGCTGCGGTATAAATCATAAGACTCTTTGTGCATCCTAGTATGAGATTTGTCCATGGGTGGTATGAAATAATTATGAGTATGAAGTCTTCAATGATAATTGTAAGGGTTAATGGAAAGTCAAGAGTTAGTGCTTTAGCGTAGCCTTAAGAAAGCATCCAAGTGCCTTAGAGCGATGGCTTTAAACTAAGGGAGATGACAAGTTGAAGAATCAAGTCAAGTCTTGGGTGTTCTAGTAGGGAGTTCTAGGTCGGGTATCTATGGGATGTCGATCTATTCTTATCCCAATTCTCCCCTATGTTTGAGTTAACATTACTCTTTACTCATGCCTATGCTTAGATTTTCTAAATGATAGGTCACCACTTAAGATTGAAATCCCAATCTTCCTCAAGGATTAATTAGATCTAAACTATCATGACTCGAACATAGGCCGGGATCGAGACTCGGGATAAAGAACCCACTGAGAGGCTCAAGTGAGCCACGTGACATGAACATAATAAATAAACTCAACATAAATAATTGTGGAAATTCTAACATTTGAAATAGCGGAATTCTAAAAATCCAATAACATCAGACATATGAAAAACATAATACTAATCCGTAGATGAATACATGCTATGTCGATAAGCCTACAACACGATGAGTTAATGGGAGAAGACCCCAACTAACTCACAAAGGAGTAAAACTAAAGATCTTTTGAATACAAGCTAATAAAGTCTCCTTAAAGATGAGGACTCACCAACCAGGCGGTATGCTAGAAATTTGAGAATTCGGCTAGGTGGGAGGCGAACACAGATGTCTTAGCCTATATCATAAAATGATATAGCATGGAAATGTGATCAGTACATGGAATGTCTTGAGTATGAAAAATAAATAAAACCGCTAAGCAAGTAGTAAAACTGAATCATGCGTATCATAAAATATATTCAAGATAAGCTTATGAAAGTAAGTCTTGCATGCTTTTATCAGCAAACATGATTTAAACATGACTTTGTATCATAACTAGACCAATTGGCCAAAGTAGAAACGGATCATGTATGTAGCGAACATTGGGTCAAACCTACGAAAACATATTATCACCAACTAATGAACATGCATATACAGTAGGAATAATGGGAGACTCGTCATATAACGACATTACCACGATAGAGCTTACGTGGTCAACGACTGTATTACACTCAGTGGTTAGATAAAACCAAAGCCTTCCCAAGACTAAAGTATTTCATGATATTGATACAAGCGAAGGCCCCTTGGGTTTCGAGCTCACAAGGGAGTCCCAAATAATTTGAACGCCACCTCGTTGGCGTGGTTCTAAGGCATAGGGTTGGTGAACCCTTAGCCATGATGCTAAAAACAACTCCAAAATATACATATGCTCTCCGTCATTTTTTGAAGATGAACCATCGTCTTTCAACAAAATTTGAATCATAACATGATATACATAATCTAAAAACATAACATGAGGAGCCTTCGATCAAACCATACCACAAGCTAAAAAGTGGGAAACTAGACTCCAAAACCATGTGGTAAGCTAGTAACATGAAATTGAAGTAAACCATGAAACATACTTTATCTTATGGGCTTGCCCAAGCAAGCATTCTTTGGAATAGGCGAATAGTCAAATACATGAATATAGACATGGGTAATTCGAAATCATACTTTCATCATAAACATTTCATCATACTTGGAAACATAGATCACAACCTCAACTCTTCATGAACTTTCATAATTTTGCATTATAGTTGCAAGTCTTTGAAATCATAAATTTGTTATTAAAATCATTATAAAACATGCACATAAACCTTAAAACAACCTAGAGACATGAATAATTTACCCATAATAGATACTTAGAGAATTCCACAAATTGGTTAAAACTCCATAGATTCATCAACTTAAAATTTCATGAATTAGAAGAGGATTTGGGCATGAGAGTGAAGGGATACTACCATTTATATCCCTATATGCACGGGTACTGAGTGTGACCTCTCTTGAGAACCCAAGTTTGAGGAACCTAAAGAATCCTCTAGCTTGCTCTTTAATAAAATCCTTGATCTTGCATGCATGGAATGGAGAGGTTTAGAATAGGTTTAGCACCCTTAAAAGCCTCTAATTGAGCTTAAAACGACGTAGTTTAGGACTTAGGGGTTTAGAAATTGTAAACCACCCTTACTAAAATGCGGGATATATACACCTTTGTCAGTCACTATGAGGACACCATGAATCGTGGTGTAACTAATGAATCATCGTGACCCCGAGTCGTGAAGTACACTGCCCCAAATTCAACCTCCAAATCCTTCTCCCGACCATAAAAAATTCCATGAGTCGAGGAGTTACTTCTGAGCTCGTGGCTGCCTTTGTGGCATCTTCGAGAAATTAAACATACATAGAATATCTTGGCCACGGCTCGATTAACGACTCATTCCATGACTCATTACTTCTCTTGTGGTCACTCCCGACCATGAATTCCTACATATTTTCCTTCACTTCATAAGTCACTTAATGACTCGTGATGTCTCCTCCACGGGTCACAAGGCGACTTGTCTTTGTGACACAGTGCAAATTTTATTGTTTTCTCCGGTGAACCCCGGTCTGATCTAGAGGCTTTTGGGATATTACAATATCTCACTTGAGAACATTCATCCTTGAATGTGAATGAACATACTAAAAAATTTGGGGAATAGAACCGACATCTTAAATACGTCATTTAAAGCATTTGAAGCGCGGGGTGATTGACTTTGGTGAAATACATGGTGAACTAAATTCATGAATCTCCACATACATACATTAACATGAAAGAAACTGGAACACATGAGCGGAACACTTAAGTGAATGAAGAGCCCCAGGAAGCGATACCTCAAGCTGGCCCAGACAGAAGGGGGTATGGCAGGTATTTGGCCATCATATCTACTTCGGCTTCCGTAGCTCCTAAACATGTTGATTCCTCCAAAAACTTTTACTAAAGATAATTCTTTGTTTGTTAGCTTCGAACTGTGATCAAGTATTTCAATGAAACCTCTTTGTAGTTAAGGTTATCAACTTCACACCTCTCCACAAAGACAACCAAGTTGGATCACCCATGCACTTCTTTAAAAGTGATACATGGAAAGCTAGATGTATTGAAGCCAAATTTGAGGGCAACTCCATCTCGTATGCCACCTTGCCAACATATCTCACAATTCGATACGGGCCAACATAGCGGGGACTAAGTTTCCTTCTTTCCAGACCTAAATCACTCCCTTCATTGGAGAAACCTTCAAAGTACCCAATCATCAACTTCGAACTCTAGTTTCTCTCCTCCTCGTCCACATAGGACTTTTGGTGACTACGAGCTATCTTCAACCTTTCCCTAATAAGATGAACTTTCTCCATAGCCTCATGAACTGAATCTAGTCCAATCCAACATAGCTTCACCGACTTCAAACTAACCAATGGCGATCTACACCTCGTCCATAAGAGCCTCAAATGGAGCCATCTAAATCTTTGGAATGGTAGCTGTTGTTATATGCGGAGTCGATGGAGAGGTAAATGATCATCTTAACTACCATTGAAATTAATAACACGCTCTCAACATATCCTCGAAAGTACGAATGGTCCGTTCGGCTGACCGTATGTTTGCGGGTTAAAAGATGTATGTCACGACCCGAGTTCACACCACAGGTGTAACATAGGACGAGGAACCCGAAAAGCATCAAGTCAACCCATGGCATAATCATAGCATAACACTAAACATAAGAGATGACTAACCACATGAATAAGCGGAAATTTAATATCAAGAATCTAACATAACCCATGTAGAAATTTTAAAAACATTTAGATACAACGTCGAATCTGTCTAAACAAGTTTGAAAGCATTCTACTAGCGTGGGGATTCTTGGGACAAGCCTCCCGGCTAAATCCCAGCACACGAAAACTGAAACATAAATAAAACAAGAACACCAAACCACGTTCTCGGAAAATGAGGACTCACCACTGGCCCAGGAGAGGAAGGAGCGTATCTATCACGTGGAAATTTGAACCTAGAACTGAATCTATATCATGAAACGATATAGCAAAGGCGTGTGGTTAGTACTTGGAAGGTGCGAGTATGCGGAAGCATAAATAAGCTAACTCATCATCTATATACAAGAAGGAAATAATGTAAAACATTTTAGTACTTGATATAATTGAAATGAGATACGACAGTATTATATGAGATTCACATATTCAATTAACATAACCACATTATAAAGACATATATTATTATAGGATCAGCCGATGCACAAAAGTAATAATTGAAAATAATACGAGGAGGTAAGGTGTCGTGATTGATATCAATAGGGTCCCCGTCCAGAGAGTCACACGACTTTCTAAGGCAGTGTCACGACTATCAAAGAGAAACACTCTCGCTAGGGAGAATCCCTATTGTCAAGGGAGAAAGATGCTCACGATATGGAGAGGTCCTTGATGGCTAGGGATGTTGGTCGGCTAACTAAGGAGGAACATGCATGGCTAGTAACTAGGGATGTGAGTCTAGGAAACATTCTTGCTAACGGAAGTCCGAATGACTAGGAAACATTCTTGCTAACGAGAATCCCAAATGACTAGGAAACATTCACCTAACAAGAATCCCACATGACTAGGGAAACATTCTAACTAATGAGAATGCTTGGCTGCGACTAGGAAAACATTCCTACTAACAAGCATCTCGACTGACTAACGCGCTAATCCCCAAGTTCGCGATAGCTAATCGAGACAAGAACCTTCTTGCTTTTCATCATATAACATCATTTCCGACAAGATTGGGGATTCTTTCTAACAACAAACCTTGATTTCAATATCATTCACATCATCATGAAACGTAAGGTCATGCATAGCGATTAATAGATTCCACTCCTTTATCGAAAATGAATGGCTTCGTTATTTCAAAACTACCACAGTTAACATTGTTATCAAATTAAGGAGACATCGGTTCAACAATGTGGTAAGCTTATTTCGGAAAGATCATCATTTAAAATAGACATGTGAGCATTACTCAAACTTTTCACACTTGGATCTAATCAATTCATTTTGAAAGCAACACATAATCATGGGTGATGTTAGGAGCGTGCTTTTCATCATAAACCTAATGGCATGCTATAAATTACATTACTAACATTCTATCATGGCATCTTGATTCCGTACTCACCTCATTCAATAAGTAATATGAGATCGAGCACTTGATTTGTAGAATTTCAACTCCTAATCTATCTTGTGATGCATAACTTCATGTAATTAGGTTACAACCATTTCACACACTTGTATACCAGTGCGGGGACAACACTAGTAGAGAAACCCCGACTCAACACGGAAAATCCCATTAAAAACGAGAGGAGAGTCATAGGCTATTTAGTAAAGGAACTAGACCTAATACTATGAATGCCTTTTGAGTTGAAAACAGAAGGGACAAATCCGTGATGGGCTGGCCCAGCGGACAATACTTCAACGTGTTGTTCTAGGATGCATTACAATGGTATCGGGCGGAGCTCACCGACTGAGTACAGTGGTGGGAAAACCTCGGCGGGTGCCGAGTCCCCTACGGGGTGAGTGCGGGGACAATGTAAGTATACAAACCTGGCTCACTTAGGAAAATCCCACATCGAAAAAGAGGAGATTCTGGGCTATTTAGTAAAGAAACTGGACCTAATACGTGGCGCCTTTTGGGTTGAAAAGCCGAAGGGGAAAATCCATGGAAGCGGCCCAGAGGGAGGACAATACTTCCGCGATTAGCGGCCGAGGGTCATTGCAATGTACTAAGATTGACCTGAGTACCAAGTCCCTTAAACAATTTCTAAAATTGGGAGGTAAGGCGAGTTTCTCTATTTGATTTGATGGACAAGGGTACTCCATGCAACTAAACTAACTCCTGAATGTACAATTTTGCATAATCCTCCATTGAATCGGTAGTTTTGGCCTATAGAAAATGAGTTGCTTTAGTCAACCTATCCACAATCACCCTTATGGAATCTTCTTTATTGGCGAGCTAAAGGTAATCCTATAATGAAATCCATATTGATTCTTCACTTATAAGTAGGGATACTAATTTCTTGAAGCACACCTCCAGGTTATTGATGCTCAACTTTCACTGTTGACAATTCGAGACACTTTGCCATAAACTCTGCTTTATGTCCTTCTTCATTCCATTCCACCGAAACTTTCGATAGGTCATATTACATCTTGGTGGCACATGGATATATAGAATATCTGGAACCATGAGCCTCGTGGAACATACATCACGCAAGTCATTAACACCTGGAACACACAAATGGCTGATAACGTAGCAAACCATCTCACCAGCGGGAAAACCTCCACCTTTTCGATTGAGCAGCTTCCTTCAACTTTACCAAAATAGGATCCTTGTCTTGTCTAGCTTTTGAATTTAGTTACCAAGGAAGATTAAGATGCATTCGAATGATGACACCACTATTTGCGAGTCAAAAGATGAACTCCCTAATCATACAAGCAATTGCAATCCTTTACTAACTCTTTCCTCTCCTCATCTACATAGGACATTTTTCCATAGAAAGCCTACTAGAGCGTACTGCCACTATATTAGCCTTTCGTAGGATAAAGGACACGTATCATAATCTTTAAACAACCACCTCCTTTTTGTGTGAATTTAGATCTTCTGGGTAAACACGTACTGTAGGCTTTGTGGTTCGTAAACACGTCCACATGGACCCCATATAGATAGTGTCTCCAAATCATCAAGGCAAATACTATGTTGCCAACTTCAAGATCATGAGTCGGGCAGTTCTTCTTATGGACTTTTAGTTGCTTGGAAGCTTAGGTTATAACCTACCGTGTGCACTAATACACAACCAAGGCCGATCCTCGAGGCATCACAATATACCACAAACCCATCGAGACCTTAGGTAGAGTCAACTGCGGCACTAATGTGAGTCGAGTCTTCCAACTCTTGAAGCTCTTTTCACGGGCCTTTGACCATTGAAACTTCACTTTCTTCTAGGTCAACTTAGTCAATGGTGCTGTAATGGATGAAAACATACAAACCTCATAAGAGTCCACTGCATACCCTCATTTAACACCACATGAACAAAAAATGCTACTGAGTTTAACCAAAACTCACACTTGCTAAATTTAGTATAGGTGATGATCCTTAAGAGTTTGTAGCACCACCATCAAATTAATTAGTATGCTCCTCCTCACTCACGAGAGTTTATGAAAATGTTATCTATAAACACAACCATGAACATGTCCAAATATAGCTTGAACACCCTGTTCATCAAATCCATAAAAGCTAATGGAGCATTTGTTAGTCCAAAATACATAAATACAAACTCGTAGTGACCATATCGAGTCCTGAAGGCTGTATTCGAGATCACTCTCTCTTTACCACGAGATGATGATATCCGGATGCACGAGATCTATCTTTGAAACACACTTGGCACCCTAAAGTTGGTCAAACAAGTCATCAATTTTGGGAGGGAATACATGTTCTTGGCCCCGTGACCTTGTTTAGCGTCGATGGTCAATACACATACGAAGGAAACCATCCTTCTTGGGACAAGAGAATTGGTGCACCCATTGGGGATTTGCTAGGTCGAGATGAAACCCTTATCTAAAAGATCCTTCAAGTTTGCTCCTTCAACTCCTTTAGCTCGGCTAAGAGCCATTCTATAAGGAGGAATAGATATAAGCTATGTGTCGGGAAGAAGGTTAATACCATAATCAATCTACCTCTCGGGAGGAATTCGATCGATCATCGAAAACATTTACGGTTATTCACGCACTATAAGGCGGGCGGATAATCGGGGTGCGGATGTAGCATCCTTACCCTAACTAGCTTGTACACACAACCTTTAGAGATCATCTTTCTAGCCTTAAGGTAGGAAGTGGAAATGACCCTACAGGTACGATTGAACTACCCTTCCACTATAGGATTAGCTCACTAGAAAACCAAAACTCTACCGCATAAGGTTCTACAATTTATAGAGGCATAACATGAATGTAAACAATCCATGACCAAAGATAACATCAAAAAATCTGTCATGGCTAGCCCTACTAATCACTAAGATGACTTTCTGAAGAATTTATGGCAAATCTCTATATACCCATCGAGCTATAATTGGATCACTTAGAAATTGGAATAGGGCGAGAAGGGTTCGATAGAATTTGAACTAACTATTAACCTACTAGCAACATAGGGCGTCACAAAAGCTAAAGTATCCCCTGGATCTAACAACGTCTATACATCAAGGTGGAATACTCGGAACATACTAGTGACTACATTTGGAGAGGCCTCTTGCTCCTAATGAGATGTGAGGCATAGAATCAATTCGATGCGACCACCACCGACACCTAGTGAAGGCACCTTCTTTGAGGCGAGCATGTTGGTGGAAGGCGCTAGTCAGTGGTTGGGTCTCGGCCTCTACCTTGAGTCGTCTAGGCTGGTGGACAATATCTGAGCATATATTTGGGCTTTCCACACCGGAAACAAGCACTGTACCTTCAAAGGCAACGACCGGTGTGCCTTCACCACACACTGTCACAACTTGGAATATTGGAGCTAGGATCTGCCTCCCAGCCACGAGCTGACCCCGTCCCCTGCAGGTGCGCCTAGATATAGATGGAACACTTTCTACGCGAGTAGGACTAATGACCTCTTGTGGGACTGCGTATGATGCCCCACCACACCTCTATTGGGTGACCCAAAAGCTGTCAGTCTGGCCCTCTTGGCCTCTGCTCACTAAACTCACATCTTGTCTCTATCGATGGGTGTACAGAACCAACCACGAGAAGTATATATCGATGGAGAATAGCGGTCTGCAATCCTTGACCAAATGTCTGTTATCCCATATGAATCGTTCCTTTCGGGCTCCCCGTCTGACCACCTTCTCGGGTGCATATTTGGATAGGTGGGTGAACTCTACAGCGCATACTCTGGACCATCATTGCCTCGGGTTCACAAATTCGGCTTCTTTGATCTCGTCATCTCGGTAGAAAGAACCGATCCAGGGAATGAGAGTGGAACTCATCAGCCAATGAAACCACACTATTGCTCCACTATTCTTCCACTATTTGAACCCAGATATGTGCCTTTCCATTAATAAGAGGCTAGAGTATGCACTCCTCCCCCATCACCCCATGATACGGATGATTTTTGAATCTCATCAATAAACTTGTGGATTATAAGTCCACCTTCAATCAAGAAACTCGGAAGGTTCATCACAAAGAGTCCACTTTTTCCTATTACGAGAACATATTCTTACTGCCACTCCAGACTTAGTGATCAAGTAAATGCTGATATTATTGGTTAAAACTACTAAAACTCAACATGAATCGGCTCGGGCACATGATCCTCGGGGCACAGGTGGGCTGATCTTTAGTGCCCATCTTCCATTTCCATTCTCGTAGCTATTTACAATTTCATTCTTTCTTCCATTAACTCGGCAAGGAGGCATGATTACGCAAGCGCCTGCTTGACTTAGAAGGATAGAGACATTTCATTTCATGACGTAGATCATGAAAGATGGAAGTTTCCTAAACGTTCCATAGCCTCTTCGCCATAAAGTATGACGCGCTTCACACACCCATGAAAAAGACACAACTTAACGCGGCTCTCAAACACCCTGGACACTTCAAACCTAATGCTCGATACCAAGTATGTCACAACCCCGAACATAGGCCCAGATTGATATATGGGACAAAGAATCCATAGAGGCTCCAAAATTCGGCCCATGGGATGGACATAATAACTAAACTCAACATAAATAATTGCGAAAAGTCTAACATTTGAAATAGAAAGCCTAAAATCCAATAACTGATCGAAACGATGAAAAAGAATGCGATCTAAAGGTGAATACATGCTTTGTATAAGCCTACCCAACTTTGACGAGTTGATGGGAAAAGACCACGACTAACTCACTTGAAGACTAAAACTAAAAATGCGAATACAAGGCGATAAAGGGTCCTCAAAGGATGGACTCACCAACCCAGGCTGAGTATGCTAGAACTACGAGAATGCGGCTAGCGGCGGGATCGAACACAGGCTTGTCAGAGGCCTATATCATAAAATGATACGGGATAGAGTATGCGGTTAATTGCTTGGAAAGTACTAAGTATGCAAGGTAAGTAAAATCACTAAGTAAGTAAAGAAGGCTAAATCATGCATATCATAAAATATATTCAAGATAAGATTACACAGAGTAAGGCTTGCATGCTTTTATCTAAAAACATGATTTAAACATGGGCGAGGTATCGTAACTAATTTGAATAACCCAAAGATAAAGCAGGATAATCATAAGTAAAATTAGAACATTGGAGTCAAACCTACTAAAAACATAATATCATACTGATGACATGCATATTTAAAATCATGAGGAGCAATGGGAGACTCGTCATATAAGTGACATTACCACGATAGAGCTTACGTGGTCTCGATTGTTACATTCAAGTGGGAAGATCCATCCAAAGACTTGGTAGGGATAAGACTCACCATGATATCTATATCCAAGCTAAAGGCCCCTTGGAGTAGGGGAAGCTCTCACAAGGGAGGTCCCAAATAATATGAACATATCTACATTGGCATGTAGTTCGAGGCACTAGGTTGGCCCGAACCCTTGCCCTACTTTGTGCTAGACACTACTCTCAAAACTATGCATATGCTCTCCATCATTTTCAATAGGAACCATAGTCTTGTGAAGAACCCGAATTATAACATAATATACATAATCTAAAAACATAACATGAGGAGCCTTGGCTAAAAACCATACCACAAGCTGTAAAAGCGGGAGTCTAGACTTCAAAAATCATGTGGTAAGCTAAGTAACATATGAAATTGAAGTAAATCATGAAACATACGTGATCATATGGGCTAGCCCAAACTTAAACATGCTTTGTAATAGACTTGATAGTCAAATACATGAATATGCCATGGGTAATACGAAATCATACTTTCATCATACTTGAAACATAGATCATAATCTATTCTTCATGAACTTTCATGGTAGGTATTATTATTATTATAAGACATTGAAATCATAAATTTGTAATTAAAATCATTAAAAACAACATCAATCTATTAAAATCCTGAAATGAATAAATTTACCCATGATAGATACTTAGAGAATTCCTAAATTAGGTTAAACTCCATAGATTCATCAATTTAATATTTCATGAATTATAAGAGGATTTGGGCATGGGAGTGAAGCGATACTCCCATTCATAACCCACCACATACCGTGGTACTTTGAATTTCACGACCTCTTGAGAACCCATGTGAATTGAGGAATAACCTAAAAATAATCCTCTAGCTTGCTCTTCAATAAACTCCTTGATCTTGCATGCATGGAATGGGGAGGTATAGAATAGGTTTATAACCCCTAAAAGCCTCCTAACTAAGCTTAAATGATGTAGTTTTAAGCTTAGAGGCTTGGGTGCTCGAAACTCCTTACTAAAATGCGGGGAAAATATATCACATCGGTCACCACGGGGACACCACGACATGTGGTTCTAATATTTCGTGGTGACCAGTCCTCGAAGTACACTACCCCAAATCTTCAAGTACTGCTCACGGCCACGACCAACTCCACGAGTCATGGAGTCACTTTATGACGCATGGCTACACTCTTATGGCATCTTCGAGAAATTGAACCTTGAACCATGGACCATCTTGACAACAACAACTTACTTAATGACTCATTGCCCCGGACCATGAATCGTTGTTTTTTCGTAGTCACCCCCTAACTCACGAGTTCCTTCCAATTCTCTCTTTACTTCACGAGTCCTTATGACTCGTGAAGTCTCCTCATGGAGTCACTAGATGACTCATCTTGTGACTGGTGCAAACCCTTTTTCTGTTTTCTCCGTTTAAACTCTGGAGTGCGATATTAGGGCTTTGGGGATATTACATCAACTATGTGTGGGGAAACCGGTTAGGTATGAAAGCTCATGTCTCAGTATGCCCAGCCCTATGAACTTCAGTCCTTAGAATTTTTTCCATGCTGACTTAGCAAATCATGCAACCTCATGTATGTGCTTAGTTTAGATTTTGTAAATGGATTTGAGCTTACGATTTCCTTACTTTCTTCTTTTACGAATGTTCTCACATAACAAAATGGTTGAAATTGATATATCCTTAATTATTACCTATTCATGCCTTAGATGCTTGGTAGGTAGAAGTTCATGAAGTGCGGTTAGCGCCATATTAGAGCGGTGCGAGGAGCTTTGAATAGTATACGCTACAACCAGAGCCGTGAGATGAGTTTAGTGGTAGGCTTGCATTGTGTGCGGCACACGGAAGTAGAGCGATTAGCATGAATTATTATATATGAGGAGTTGAGATGTTGGGTGATGAAGTGTTAATGGGAAGGGAAGACTCATTGAAAGAGGTTGTAGTTGAAATCTTGGACCCAGTGGGTTCGCAAGTTGGGGGAAACATGGAGGTGGTTCCGGTGAAGGTTTTATAAAGCAATCGGCGGAGTTGAAGGGACTAATTGGGAAGTTGAATTCAGAGATAAGTCTTACTCTCTAGTCCCGGATCGGTTATCATCATCTATTCAAATATCGGAAAGTAGTTTTGGAAATTTATAACTCCATCTCACTTAACTCGAGATCTAATTTGATAAAATAGTTCCTCCTCACTACTATTTGCTAGTTCATGTTAGTCTCATTTCTTTAGTCCCTCTCATGTCTTAGCATGCATGCATGAATTATAATTTGATTCGGTCATGTATATCGGTCAGAATTAGTCACTCAGTCGGTTTCGGCTATAGTTGTTTTGTTTTGGGATTGCAGTTCTTTTCCTAGCCTTTCAATATGCTTAATATGCATTTTAGGGACAAATATGGAGATAATATAAATCCCAAAAAAAGTTCTTAGATCATACCCTAGACTTGAATCAAGAAACCGAGCGGGGAAAGTGAAATTTTTGCCTCAAAATGAGTCATCGTACAACTCGTTAGATGTGCACTGAGTCATGGTTATACTCATGGAAGATAATCGATGGAATTTTTTTCGGGGCTAAATGTAAAAACTCACTTCACGACTCATAGGGTGATGTGATGAGTCGTGATGTTCCGTCATGGTGATAGTTCGGGAAATGGTCAAGTTTTCCCAAGACCATGAGTCAAGTAACGGCTTGTGGTGACTTGAAACGGATCGTAGTGAAAGTCATGAAGAAAAGCTCAGAGAATATGCAAAAGGGTCAGCGACCACGTGTCAAAGGATGACTTTTGGTACCTATGATGATACATTACGGCGCTTGTTATGTATAGTTTAGAGAATTTTGCCTAGTAGCAATGAAAGGATGCTGACTTGCCGTGTCAAGTGACAACTCATGGTGTGACTCGTTAAGTGAGCGAGTGGTGGAAAAATGCTGATTTCCGGTGTACCTTGCAGTTGTTGAACGTGTCTTCAAGTCCCCAGATGACCCATTAAGTGACACATCAAGTGGGATGATTTTGTTGGGTTTGGCATTTTACGTCGGCGATGGCGATTCAAGTGAAGATTTGTTAGTCGGTGATTAGTCGTTTTGATAATCCGTTAGTTAAAGATTGAAGGTGAAATTTCGGGGCGAGTAACGGATGGATCAATGAGTCTTTAAGTCGAGCAATGACTCGTTTGTAGTGTCATTGCCAGGCGGAGGATTCTTAAAGAAAATTCCCAGGGCATTTTAGTAAAATCTTATACTTCTAACTCCTAGATGGTGTTGTTTTAAGAATCCTAAAAGTTGGAAATTAAAGGGCTTTTCCTAGCCTTATCCCTCATTCCTCCTCAAATCATTCGTAAGTTTTTCTTCTCCCTTTCTCTCAAAAAGGCTCAAACACCTAGGGTTCTTCTCCAAGAGCTTCAAGATTCAAGTTCTAGTGAGGGATTTTTTCAAGACAGGTATGTGGGGCTTCAAAAAAGACCTTCTTTCATCCTTGTGTCCAAATTTATGTTCAAAACCCTATCTACTTTGATTCCCTAGAAAAGCATGTCTTAGGGCTTCCATTCTATGAATGTTTCCTCTCATGTCTTTCATGATTTTCAAGGTCCTCATGTGTAGTACATGATGTTCATGATTTCCTCTCAATTTCATGATGAATTCCCATGAATAGATGTTAGTATGATTTCCCAAAGTTCAGCCATGAATTAGTTGTTTTTGAAAAATTGGTCCGTTTGAGATATATGATTTTACCGCGATTTAGTACATATGATTTACACTATAATTGTTATTTATGATTTTCATGGATTTTTTATGATTAGCATGTTTATGATTCCGTAGACTCTAAGGCCTCTTACTAGTAGAAAGTAGCCACGACTAGACTCTGTTATTCAGTATGATCAACATGTATATGGTTCTTTAGACTCTGGAGGCCTCTTGCATGTAGAAAGCCAGCATTGACTAGTCTTAGAAAATCAATTATGAGCCCTCGGTATTAGTAGGTCATGGTCCTTTAGGATGCAGGGATTCTTGCTAGATAAAGGGGTTAAGACTAGTCTTAGGATTTAATACCCCAAAGTTCTAAGATTAGATCTGATTGAATTAAAGTAGGAGAATGCACGAGGTGCAGAGCGATAGTGTTTGACACCCAAGTCACTGATGGATCATTGTGTGATCCGTTAAGAGTAGTCTTTGTATTGTTCTGCCGAGTGGCAATTCGAGCGACCCATCATGACACTTAACGAATCGTCGAGTCCTAGTTGGCGGGTGCAGAGTTGGAATTATGGGACTCTTTTGAGGTACTTGTAGGGTAGAGGATGAGTCGTGGTGTCACTTCACGACTCACCGGGTCTTCCATTGGTGAGACCAAAAAGTGGAAAATTGAAATTTCAGGTGGTGGTAACGAGAGGACATAACGAGTCATCATTTCATGTGACAACTCATCTGTACGGCCATTTGGAGGATCAAATATTTTAGGATATTTCTAGTGGCAATGAGTAAGGACCACGAGTCGTTAGTTCACTCAACGACTCGTTAGGTCTAGCATTGACCCTTTTAATTCATTAAGGGCCTTTTTGCATGCCAAAGCTTTTAAGTCCTAAACTACGTCATTTTAAACTTAGGAAGGGTGTTTTGGAGGTATGTAAGCCTAGCCTATTCATTCTCTCACTAACACTCTAAATAGACGGTCTAAGGCTCTCAAATTCTCCCAAGTTTTCTAGGGTTCTTGCTCAAGCTTCTCTTTAATTCGATTGGGGATTTCAATACTTTTTGTTGATTGTCAATTCCATGTATGTGGGCTTATTCAATGATGGGTTCTTCCACCCTCATTCCTTCTCTTATTCAAATCATGATCACCCATTCCCCAATCCCAAATTTTTAAATTTAAAGGATTTATGTTGGTTGTATATTTTCTCTATGATTTCTTATGGGTATATTTGAATTGATCAATTTATGATTGGGGTTTGTATTTCTTCTAGATTTCCTTAAGAGGTATGGTCTCTTATGTTGCAAACATGATTATGAACTTTTAGGGCTAAGGATTCCTTCTTATGAAATTCTATGATTCCATTATAATTTCAATTATCGCAAGCCCTAATTTATGATCTATGATTTATTACAAGAACTCTTCATTAATCTATGAATTTCAAGTATGGGGATTTTCCCAAGTATGCATGACTTTCCCGATTATAAAGTTTATCATTATAGCCAACTCACGGGCCCTTATTTCATGTCTAGTTCCCCGTATTTTGTATGTTCATTATTATTATGATTTAAACTAGCGCATGAACTTCATTGAAGATTTCAAGATATTTATATGAGCCAACATGTGCATGTTTTTGGGAGTGGTGTCCCAACATAGAGTAGGCCGTATTCGAGATAGGCTCGGCGGTCTCAGAGCTACATGCTAATGTAGGTATATACTCGGGATTAACCTACGGGTCCTTACTAGTGATATCACGCCATGTTATCATTATTTGCCCTAGCAAAGGCTTAGGGCAGCTCTGCCCACTTGAGCGAGATAGTTGGGGCATCATAAGCTCTATCATGATGGTGTAGGTTATGGCAGGTCACTCCCATTGTTCTTATGTTTATGCATGATCGTGTTTACAATATTTGCTCAAGTTATGTTTTTACAAGTTTTCTCATATGACTAAGATAATGACTAGTTTATGAGCTTGTTTTGGAAACCTTGAGCCCTCATGATTAAGTTTCAATTATTACCTTATGTTTCAAGAATATTCTCTTCCTTATGACTTTTATGTATTTTTATTTTACGTATTTACTTATCCTTTGAAAATGCTCAACTCACACTCACAGCAAAGTACGGCTTACATACATTGTCAATAAGAACCCCAACCAAGGTTGGGGTCGATTCCAAAGGAATAAAGTCAAGATATAGAATAATGTTAGTATTTAAGCTTTTAAGTATATTACTTCCTGAAAAGGGGGTTTTGAAAAGAAGTAAACAAGTAATAATGTGACGGTTTAGATTACTATCAAGATTATGCAATTAACTGGGAAGTGTCCCCATGGATTTATAACTCTTTCCAGGTTTTACACGATAATCTATCCCAATACCTAGCTTGTAGAGCTAATAGCATGGATTATCCAAGCGATTGGTTCGTTCTTATTGGATGACTATGCTCAATTCTTGGGTTAGCTCTGGTGATTTTACTTTAATTATTTATTAATTTGGTCAAAATTTACTATCCTGCTACCGCAACTCAAGTTATAATGAACCATAAAGTTCAACGCTTTGTTGTTATTCAATTTTCTAATCTACCTCTATTGATTCAAGCAAGCAAATCTGGGAAAGTCCTAACATTGCTCAGTTAAGAAATATTAAGATGAAAAAAAATACAATACAAGCATTAGTGAGTCATGTGAACTCATAACTTTAGCATTAATTATATTATGCCCAGAACCCAAGGATGGGCCGGAGTTGTGGGCGCGCCACACAGTCCCACGAGCGAGTCGACGGGGCCAGTGGAAACACGAGTCGTGATGTGGCTCGTGGGGAAGGCTAGGGATGATGTGGGAAGTGCAGGAAAAAGGTACCCCATGGACAAGACCATGAGTCATGGTCGAAATCACCACAACTCGTTAAGTCAATCGGGGGTAGTGGCAGATGAGAGATTAAGAGGAGCGTGAACCCAATGGTAGGATCCATGAATTGTGGTCATTAGCCGGGCCGTGGGGCGATAGTTACCCGGCCGAGATAATCCCTAAGAAAGTGAGGCGGTGCACATGACACTTGACAGCGCCAGGCGTTGCCCCAGAGCCACGTCATTAGGTCATCAGATTAGGGCCACCTGTGTTATTTTCTACGAATTTAGTAAGGGCCTTTTTGAAATTCTTAATTCCTAAAGAGCGCGAATACAAAGTTTTGGGGTATGAAAGGTGTCCTTTTGAGGTTAGGGTTTAGATTACTGTTTCCATCCATGCATGCAAGGTAGAAGAGATTTGAGAGGGTGATCAAGCTAGAAATATTCAATCTCTCTCAACCTTCTTTTGGGCATTCAAAGGAAAGTAAGATTCGGCCTCCATCGAGGTATGTAGGGTTATGAATGGGTGCTTCCATCCACACCCATGCACCTTTCTCTATGAAATTATGAAAAAATATATCAAAATCTCGTGGGGTTTGAATTCAATTTTGTGAAAATCAATATTACTAATAGGATATTATGATTTATGATTTACAACATTTTAAGGATTTTAATCAGATTTTACAATTATTTTATAAAATTATTGATTCCGATTTCTACCAAATAAAGCCTAATTATTTGCAGGCTATGATGAATCGATTTATGATCCACGTCTCAACTATTGATATTTACAAGCCCCACATGATTTATGACTTTAAATATGGATTTATTCAAATACCCATCATTATTTAATGATTTACAAGTTATATGTGATCTACAGTGTAGCAAACCTCGATTCTTGAATTATGTTTTAGCCGACTCACGGGCCTTATGTCATTGCTAGTTCACGCACGTACAAGTATGTTCATGATTATCATGATTTAACTAGACCATGAATTCATGCATATTATACTATGAGCACTATATATGTTTTGGGAGTAGTACTTCAGTGAACAGGAGTAGGTTTGGAAGCGGGGATTACGCCTCGGATCTCATAACAATTACCGTAGATATGTTGGGAGCTCCTTGTATTACATTCTTTTCATGGCGATATCACACTATCATGGTTTCTACCCTTAGCAAGGTTGGAACACCCTCCCGACTAGGGTTACAAGTCGGGCTTCATGTGTCTCATGTATGAGTATATCGAGTTAAGTGAATCTCCCCCTTTGTTCCTCATGATTTATTCATGTATATGATTATATATATTGGCTCAATTTATGTTAATAAATCTTTTCTCTCATGATTATGATTTCTAAAATGTATTACGAATGTTTTAAAAACTTGAGCGCACGTACATGTTGTGATATTTATGATATGAGCATGACGTCCTATAAGCGATCCACTTATGAATTATATATATATATATATATATATATATATATATATTAAATATCTATTTTACTTACCTTGCATACTTGGTACATTCCACGTGCGGCCGCATACTTTCTATGCCATATCATTTCATGATACGGGACCCAACTCTCAAGCTTATCCTCATCTCTAGACCATCTCAAAGTTCACTTTCATCTTGTCGGTGAGTCCTCATGTTTCGAGGGCCGTTTGACTAGACCTTATGCCATATTATGTTTCATTATGTTTGGATTAGTTGAGATGTTCACATCAATATCTTATGCGGTAGAGGCTTCGGGCATTATGTAGTGCTGACTTCATGTATGCAGCGATTCCTTATGTTATGATATGTTATGCTATTTTTATGTTTCCTCTATGCCTTATGTTCAGCCTTCCACTTAAAGTGAATGAATTTAGATGTATGCTTATGCCATGGGTCGACTTGGGGCGTCTCGAGTTCGTTGTCCGTGTGCGATCCCGACTCTATGTTCGGAGTGCGTGACACCATGGTTCCCACAATCTTAGTTGTGGAGGTTTTAGCCTCTCAAATTGTAAGAATTATAATCATTCATATACAAACACATAATGTAGAACTTACAATAACAATTGAAAAGTAAATCCACTTTATTGAAAATATCAATAGAAGAACAATTCAAGAACAATGGAAAAATCAAAGTAAGAAATTCTTCAAAAGTTGTTCCCAATATTCCTAAAATTCAAAAACTTCTCCAAAGAATTGAATTATGTTCCTCTCCTTAAAAATAACCTGAAAAGTATTTATACAAATAATGAAAGTTTCCTAAATTAATAGGGAGCGCCTAAACTATCATCTCCCCTTTACCTACGACTCATATCAAGATTGTACAAGTCATACCCCTGCTCGTACAATGTCAGCAGCATCATTTATGGCTAAGTGTTGGAAGTTAGTACGACTCGTATCATAAACCTACGAGTCATACTATCTTATCGTTGTTTGAACCTGAGACTTCTGGCATCCTCTGAATCTTTTCATGAGTGGCTTGGTATGGCGTGTACTTTCATCCTGACTATTGACCTCTTGTTTGTACCTTGAGATCGCCATTCTTCAATTTTGCTGAAGTTTACCATGGTTCCTTGGTAGTCGATAACGTCCATTCACTCCTTTCTAGGATGGAGTGTAAATAGTAGATTAACATAACAAATATTTTGTGGTGTCGGGTAGAATCCTATAGGGAATGTTAGTTAATCAAGCAAGAGTTATCTATAAAGTTGAAGTAATTCACATACATGTTTCAACAACAATAAAGTTAAAATTGGGGAATCACTACTTGATAATTGAACTACAAAACTCTCTCCTTGAAAATAGGGACAAAGTATATAAAATACCAAGGAGAGACTACTAGGGTGAAATTATCGGGGCATCATTTGATTGGGATTGTTAGCATCTCCTAGCCTTACTCAATAGTATAATTTATTTATGGACAAAATGGCATCTGTGTTTCTCAATCAATAGATGTTGTATACCTCAGGTTTCTCGCCCCCAAGCCTTTTCCCAATAGCCACATCCTTTCGGAGTAATAATAAACTATTTCTAGCTTTAATTCTCAAATGGGTGTTTGACAATGGATTTTGGCTATTTCTATCCCAACCCCACATGATCAACACCTAATTACCCACTAATGTTTAATCACTCATACTCTAAATTCTTTTCAAGCAAAATTAGAGTAAGTAAAAAAATCACATTTTTAACTATGAGTATTTAAATTAAAAATTAGATGAAACATTAGATGTACTAATTTAGTAAATCTAAGATCAATTGAACAATACTCAATCCAAATCAACCTCATTCATCCACACACCCCTAGTAAGGAATTTAGCTACTCTTACTCACGTAGAAGAAGATATTTCATTCCATAACAATTCAAAATCCATTCAACAAAATAAGAAAGAAAAATTCAGAAACAAAGGTGATCTCCAATGGAATTTTCTACCTTTTCAAGGAAGAAGACGATGAGCGCTTTTCTCTCTACTTCTCTCTCTAATTCAATATAAGGACAATAGAATAATGAAAAACTAATAATATGGAATAATGGAATAATCAGTTCCTTTTTGAGATGTACAAAAATAGGGTACATTCTTTCTCCTCTTTTCTTTGAGCTGGACATTTTTTACCCATGCGAGACGGGCTTCACACTTGTGATTCACCCAGTTGCTTGAGTTGATTTTGGCCAATGATGCGTGAATTCCGGATCCCTTCGGTGCTAGCACTGGATGTTCACCAGTGCTAATTTGTGTCCCACTGATATTGTTCTTCATCAACACAATGTGGCTATGATCAACCGGCATTTCGCCGGTGCCCTCGATGGAGCGCGGTCCTAAATCTCCTTTTTCTATGTTTTTTCTAAATTTCATATTTTACTATTCAAGTTAATTACTTACAAATATGTAGGAAAAAAGAGAATAATATCCACCTAAATGACCTAAAAACTAAGTAAAAACTCATGTTTAAGAGCCTTGTAAGTTGGTAAATTACCAACTAATCAAACCCCCAAACTTAAACTATTGCTTTTCCTCAAGTAATGCAATTCTTGTCATTGAGCAAATGAAACAGCATGCTCATCTATTTATCTATTCACTAAGGACCAATGAGCCTAAGACAAGCCAAAAATGCTCACCAACTCAAGGAAAGAGAGAAAAGATTCCCCAAAATATGAAAAACTTTCAAGAGGTAACAACAATAAATAGGCATGATTCACAAATGCTTTCCTTCTTCAAAACCATGGCATGGTCTATCACAACAAGCACACATAGCATCTCAAATAATTATAAATTCACGATTTAAAGTTGATTGAAGCTCACAACACCAATGTCCCAATCACTTCTTTGCTCAATGCAAGTATGTTCTCAAAGGAGGAGATGCCACTCACAAGAAGAGAGAATCCCATTTTCTTATCATCAAAAAATGTACAAAAAAGGAATTATAGAGTAGGACAATAAAACTCACTCTCATAAAGATATTCTCCATGAGCACAACTTGACCCATAGACTTGCCCTTCATGCAACTTGTCACTAATGTAGGATTTGCTACACTCAGAATCAATTAGGACTTGGGGGTCATAAAGAAGGCTAGGGGTGAGGGTAGGACGTTTATTTAACTCTATTAACTAGAACCTCCCTAATGGCCCTTTCTAGAACACTTTTAACATCCCATCATACTTTTTAGATCACTCCCCCTTATCTCTCCTTTTTCTTCCTCTTCATCTTTTGTTAATGAAGAGCCACCCTTATAACTCCTATGGGTTTGACATTTACTCATCTAATAAAAGGGTAACACATTTTGACTATTCTTTCTATTTTGACAATTATAGGTTTCTCAACACATCATTTCATTCAATTTGATCACAATTTGGTGCTACCTCACATTAAATCTCATTATATTTCTCCCCTTCTTGCAAACCCTCAAACTTAGGCTTTTGCCTCATTTCCGTGATTTCCTTATCTCTTCCCACATTTCTTGGGATTCCAAGTTCCCTCCCGTTTTTAATTTTATTTTTTCCATTGTCTAAAAAAACCAATTAGGGAGGATGGGTTCCAAAAGATAGGATTACAAGGGGACATTAGCTTTTAATGGTTTCGGTAAGGGTCAAAAAGCTCAACATTGGATAGGTGGAAGATGTTTAGGAGGGTCATTTTGGGTGAAGTGACTAGCAATATAAAATCCTAAAATCATATTCTAAGTGCAACTACCTCTTGGATTTCGCCTTGAATCACACTTAGGGAAAGTTCTAGACAAATGTATTGTTACAGCCCGTAAATTCTCGACATGTAGATGGCCTATTCGCATGTTGGTTAAGAGTTTTAAATTCCATACATGCTATAAAAAAGGCCCGGGGGAAAGGCGGATGAACATCACATCGAACCATCGCGGGGCCGGAGGCAGGAACCTCGCGATGGCACGTGCCATGGAGGGAGGGCTCCGTGATGGCGTCGTGCCACGGAGGCCCTGCTGTCTAGGCCAAGTATAAAGCCTCCAAACTTCGGTTATAAGTGAAATTTCTTATAATTTCCAATAAACGAGAGGAAAAAGAACGGAGAGAGGAAAACACGAACAAAACCTACCAAATTCCTTCCGATTACGCTGTTATACGCGGTCAAACTAGAGTATAACCTTGGGTAGCGGTATTAATATGAGGAGCATTCCTCTGGGTTTAGTTAGCAAATTCGGCCGGCGAATCATTGTGCTACCGAGCTAAGGTAAGTAGAATTTCTCCAAATTAGTTTCAATATACTCCTAGCCCTAAAGTGAGTATTTCTCCCTTATGGACGTTTAAAATGGCGAGTTTCCGGCTATTTTTCGATAAGCCAAAATTTGAGCTATATAAATATTAAAAGTGATATTTTCTCTCCGAATATTAATGTATTTAATCCTAATTGATATATATATTGATGCAGTTGGGAGAAATAGCGGAATATTGACCGAATTACGCCAATTAGCGAAATCATAAACGGAGGTATGTAAGCCAGTTCCTTCGGCAAGTTAGTAATCCTTATATAGCAAATAGCGTGAACTCTAGAAGAAAGAATCCGAAGTGATATTGAGTCCAATGAATCCGGCCAAGCATGTTTTATGTTATTATGCTATATTGAATAAGGTCGATGCATCGGTATCGGAACAATCGGATAATATTTCATATATAGTATAGCTCGATGAGAATCAGTTTAAAGCGAAAGAGTTCGAATAAGAAATCGAGAATACGGATGGTATTTTGGATCAAACATGCTTGCTATACATGATTATTGTTTGTTGAGCACACATTTGTCTTGTAAATTTCTTAGAGCTTCACACCTTACATTTAAGGTTAATAGCGGTGTCGACTCACCCGCCGAGAGGTGACAATACGTCACTCAAGGAGTGGCATGCCGGTACTGATGGGAGCCGGGTGGATCTGTATTCACATATCGAAATTTGATCATCTGCTTTATAGCTTACCACAATCGAGCCCGGGGGCGGTCAAAAAATCTGAGATACGAGATCACAGTTATAGTTACGATTCACAGGAGTCCTCCCTAGGACTCGAATCTGATTATATAGGGGCCCCGAAAGAGCCCAAGTTTGCATACCCAAAGGGGTGGTAGGTGCTCATAGTTAGTAGGCGAGAGTGGAGTGATTTAGTTTTGGATGGTTTTGACTTAGGGTAGTAGTATATAGATTATGTGTTGGTTGGCACCTTCGGCTTATGAAATTTTGGTATAGGTCCTTGTATGTTATATATGTATATACATGTTATTTAATAGGTAGATAGCCGGAGTCGCCACATCGACGGTATGCTTCTACTGCCTTGAGTACGAGATAAGCTTATTCCCGGATCCCGCAGCCCAGACTGATTTCGAATGACTTTATGCTAATCGGAACTACTAGTATTATTGCTTCTATTCAGTTATGCTGGATTTTCTTTACATGCTCGGTTCAGTCGTGCGACCCCCATTTAGGCATTTGCATTACTGCACGCAAGTACCCACGGAGCAGAAGAGCCGATGCAGCCAATTCCGACCCGATTACATTGAGTGCTAGCTCCTGTCATCGGAGAATTTAGACAGCTAGAGGTTTATTTTTGTTCTTTTGTTGTCTACGGAGTATGGGTAGGTAGGGGCCTGTCCCGACCATCTTATCGGTATTCTTAGAGGCTTGCCGAGTTGTGTATTCCTGTGGTTAGTTATAAGGTCGTGTGAGGCCGTGTGTATGTCTTCTTTTGTTTATGATGGTCGTGTGGGGCCTTATAAAGTTGGTAGTGGTGACCTTGTCGTTCACGTTGCGGTTTAGCTCTGTTTATGATTCGAGGAAGTAACTAGTCGGCATGGTGGCCTTGTCGGCGCATAGGTTTCCCTATATGTGAATGATTACAGTTGGCGATGTTACTAATGCAGTGGCTATAGGCTGATAATAGGAGAGTACAATATTTACAACCGTTATATATCCAGATTGATTCCATGAATGCGAGTTAGATTCAGCCGAGGCCCCCGAGAAGTGCTTGGAAACCCATTAGTCTAGGTTCGGGTCCTAGTGGGCACCACGTGCAGTCATGCCCCCCAAGGCGGGCGTGACATGTATATGCATGGGAATCATTCAATCGGTCTCACCACACAAGGCATCACACTCCAAAGGAATTCTACATAATACATCGTCGTAGCTAAATTATGATTTCTGACCATTGAGCGGAGTGAATCAACTAGCGAAACAAGGAATATACAATATGTGACAAGAGAGTGCTACATTTTTCATTTCAAATGCCCCATTTCTTCAAAACTCATTTTTTTCATGCCACACAAATTTTTTGATGGTACCCCTCAAAAACAATTTCTGATCCCAAAGACATGATATTTTTCCTAAGAAAGTCACCTTACAATCTATCATTGGGAAATGTCAACCTGGTTCGACAAAGAAAAGAAAAAAAAAATTGCTCCTCAAAGAACCGTGGTATAAAAAATCGTTGGAGTTTATTCACTAACTCTTGTTACAAAGGAGAAAATCAGATTTGCACTAACTATTTAAGAAATTTTTGTTTCTTTCATGCATTCGAAGATCGAGAAAGTTTCAACAACCATTCAACAAATATCAAAAACAAAAGCCCAACAAGGGCAACATAAGTCATCAACAAAATAAGCCTAAGAAGGGCATCAGGAGCCTAACAAAGGCTCACCAATCATCACAACATAAAAACAAGAAGCAATAAAGGAAACATCAATCATAAATAAAAAGGACTACAACAAAGAAATACTCATCCCACCCCCAACTCCGATAATACATTGTCCCCATTGTATGCATACAAAAGCGAGGTGAGAACTCCTAATGTTGTCACTCGTCATTATCCTCATCATTTTCAGCTTCATCTTCCCCATTATGGACTTCATTAATAGGTCCTCCTCATCATCCCCCAAGCCCTAGAACAAGCCGTTGATGGGGCTCGGGCTGTAAGAAAGGGCCAACCATAGCTGCGTCAAGTGCGCTCATATCGAGCACCGCCATTGATTTCCAACCTTTCCACTCCCTTATTTCAGCTTGGAGAGGTGACAACCCCCCATCCACGAAATCCACACATGAGCATAGCTTGGTCGAGTTATCGTACATTGACTTTATCTCTTTTCACAATCTTGGTGATCACAGGCAGGGAGACTTTTGGCCAATTTCTAAAGTGGGATCTCATGGGACTATGTCATCTGCGGTTGTGGGGACTATGGCTAGGAAAATGTGGGAGAAGGTGAAACTCCCTAGTAGATTACTTCTCTGGCTTTACGGCCCGATACCTCCATGTGGCATATTGGTCGGGAGCCATTAGGGCTGCTCTAACCCATGAGAGAGGACTCCTCGGGGTTTCGAAGGCACAGCACTTCAGCTTGCTCTTGGGAGCATCGTATCCTAACCCCTTTGTAATCACACCGATAACGGAGCTAGCGGCTTCGCCCAGGGGAGCAGTAGCACTCCGGCTTGAAGGCATCGTGTATATATAAGCACAGCGTAGGGCATTGAAGTGTCGGCTTGCATTGCTTTCCTCTTTATCTGAATGATAACTATTTCCCCAATATTTATGGGGACCTCTATCATGATGCATGTGATGAGATGGCCACTTCCAAACTTATGCTTTCTGCTCATTCTTTGAAGGCATACTCGGCCACGGCCTGGATTCAAACTTTAGATCATGTCGGGAGATCTCGCTACACATAGAGGCCTAAAAAGGTATGTCGACGACTAATGATGGGGAGTTATCTACGAAATGCTTTTCTTTATCGGCAATTCCTAGCGGCATACTCGAGGCGGTGTATCGATCTGTCCTCCAAGAATAACTAGTGATGGACACCGGTGTGATGTCGACCTCACCCCTCACCACTGACTTAGGAAAGGAAGAGGTCGTCAATCTTCCCATTGTCTTTGCATGCTCTCTGCCTCACTTGGTATAGGCGTAAACTTAGACACTAGTTGTTGTAGAAGCTAGGTAGAGGATTGGAAAAGGCGTTCCATTGGCGGTTTGTGAATTATGTTGTGATGTTGGGGTATCACTGCGGCACCACCAAATCGAAATTCTTCTCTACTTTGATAGAAGGCCCCTTGCAAATAGCATAATGCCACCGCTTCCATGTCATCCACAATAAACATAATGGCCTCTCGGGTTGGGGTTTCCTTGCTTTCCCTTTTCCTTTGCCTTTTGAGAGGTGGAGCCTTTCCCTTGCTTCGGTTTCTGGTAAATTACCAACTAGCATCGGTCATGTTAGATAACATGATTCGTGGTTTGACCCATACCGGAGGCCCCGGCTGGTGCAATTTCCTCACGAACTTTATCATTACTACCTTAGTATGACTCATGCCGGGATGGTATGGCTCGTACCGAAGTCATACTTTGACTCTTTCATTGAACATTTTGGACTTTCACGATCTCGATGCAGCTCATTCCGAGGATGGTATGGATCATATTTGAAATTAAAATTACTTTCTTTTTAGTGCATTTTTCATTGTATTTTCACATTTTGACTCCAACACCTAATTTCCCTAAAAACGAAGTAAAAGTGCATATAATTCATATAAACACACCTAAGTCATGCTTAACACTCAATTTTAAGCGTTTAGTGTTGTAAACCCAAAGCACATCAACACCCTCAACTTAGCCTTTTCCCGCCTCGGAAAACAAAGTAAAACTATAAAATGATGTAACTAGAAAGTAAACTAGAAGACCTACAACCAACTGTAGCAAATTATGCACAAAAACCACAATCGGCTTTTGACCCACTTTTTTTCATTTCAAACCTAGTCGATTATGCACTTATACATCTACAACTCCTTATATACGAGGATCAAGATATGACATCTAAGTATCAGCAAAATAAAGCTATCACTAGTGCTACTCACACGGATAATTGGCGAATATAATATAAACCAATTACCCTCATAAAAATGGAAGTCCCCAAAACTCACGGATATATAGAAATATGAAAATCGAACTAAGCAAGTGAAGCTCTCACTCTCGGAAAAGTTCCAAATATTGCACATCGGAATATCATTGGGTTGTCTTATTTCTCTACTTACCTTTTCGGATAGTTAGGCTAGGATCGCCATAGGACTTTATTGGCTTGTAATGTGAGCTTGAGTTTGGGTATCGTAAATATGGAATTTAGTGACTAAACCTTCCTTGGCACTATATACTTGGCTTCACTTTCACTTTATACCCCTTTTTCACTATTTCCTTTTTCTCCTTTTTGCTTCATCTGATACGTGAGTGTGGTGTATTTTCTCATCTTTTTCGGTTCTTTTTCATTCTCTTTTGATTTCTTTTTTATTTCAACTCTTCTTTTATTCATTTTTCTTTTCACATCACACCCCACTTTTTCTTTGATCTTTCTTTTTCCACCTCCTCATAGTCTACGCACCCCTACTATAGCCACCTCAACAGCATTTTTTAGTTGAGGTTCACAATGTCGAAGGTCATGCGTCAGAAACATGTTCCTTATAAACATTGGAAAGGTGTATAGGTAATAAAGAAAAACGGTCAACTTTTAGGCTCCAAAATCAGGATAAAGGGATTATTTTGTTGTGTAATTTAAGCTAAAGTAGGCTAAATCAAAAACAGCCTATAATTCTTTTCTAACCAACTATCCTATAACCCATGTAAAGACCAACCAAGCAAGTTCTAGATGCTAAATGCGTATTGGGCGAGTATAAATCCTCACTCACTCACGGTACAAATTTGCATTAATTCTTCCAATCGAGTCATGCACAACTAAGCTATAATTACACATGCTAATAGACTAAATGCCATAAAAAGATCGATAGAAATCATTCATTACATTAAACATACATAGCTAGACAACTAAAAATTTTCATACAGGGTATTTTCTCAACATTTTAAAACATGTGCATTTATTAGGCTGACAAAAATTACTCCTAACTACTTTTAGTTAAACAAAATACAAAACAAAATCCTAAACATGCCAATTCTACTAGATAGCATGTTTGAGGGGAAAAGAAATACGACACAAAAAAACCCTCGAATGAAAGTCAAACCCCAAAAAATTGCAAGTACACCCCTTTTAAAAGCATGCTTTGTCCCAAAGCATGACTATAAAAAAAAGAAAAAGAGAGGACATGCATGGCACTCTAGGCGATCTGTCATCCTATGAAGGGAATTGTGCAACACGTCCTTCCCTACAACCATGGTGCTAGCGGTGGCCGGCGTACTCAATGGGACATCACTTGGGGGAATGGTTACCCCCTCAATAGTAGCGATCGCCTCGGTCTTCAAGCTGTCAAAATTATAGATCTAGTCTTTTAGACGCCCAGCATCTGGAGGTGGGGAAAACCTCTCTAGGAAGGTTTAAGATCCACAGCCAGTTGGTAATGGAGTCATTGGGCAACTCTAACCATAATGCTTGTACCTCTCTTGAGACGGAGAGAATGTGAAGAGTCTCAACCTTATAGCATCCTAGCTTACCTTTGGGTAAATTATATTCCTTGCATATCCTAACAAAATTCATCAAGTGTAGGTTAGCATCGTAGAATTTGCATGACAATAAACACCCCTTCATATTAAGCAAAATGAAGCATGGTGCTGGTGATATCAAAATTTTCCCCGTGACAAAGATGGAGAGTACAATAGCTCCAGTAGGCAGACCTCATCAGCATCCAGACCATCAGGTCCATCATAGAGCGAGGTGCATATCTTTGGCCTCTCTTGCCTTCCATGGCGGCCGGCATTCGATTACCTCATCATGAGCATCCTCGGCTTCCTAAAGTGCGGCTTGATTAGCTTCTTCATCCATACGAGGCTTTCTTTGCTCGGCATTTTCCATCCTACATAGTGTTCACTCTAACTTAAGATCAATGGAATTAAGGGATTTACTTCATCAAGTACTTGTCATCCACCAGAGTGAAAACTTGTGGGTGTCAAAAACAAAAAGAAGAAAATGTAAATGCGGTAAATAATGACTAAAGTCAAGCACAAGCAGTACTCTCATCCTAAGTCGTATTCTCAGACAACGGAACCATTTTGATAGCATTTGAAATCACGAGTCCTATAAAAAAGTATAATGCGAGACATTTTTCAATAAATAACCCAACTAGGTTGGGATCGATCCATAATGAATAGGTTAGGATATAGAATAATGTTAGTATTTAAGCTTTTAAATTACATTTGTTTCCTAAAAAGGGGGTTTTCTAAAGAACGCGATCACGGGCAAAATAACATGTCCAAGTGATACTTTATAACTTAGTGTTGCCTTGTTTATCCTAAGTATTTTATACATTTTCATGTAATTTTATATAAATGTGAAGATATGTACTTGCTAGCAACATGATTAGTCCTTGTTTTGTAGGTTTAATGATTTTAGGAACTAAATCCCGAAGTTGGTGAAGGAAAGGAATGGATTAGGAAGCAACGGGCGGAAGTCGGCAAGGAGAAGGCCATGGCAAGGCTGGCCGCGCTAGAGCGGCGTGCCACCTTTGTGCGTGTGTCGTGCCCCGACACCATGCCACGCCAATGCCGAGCATGCGCGAACCACAGCAAGACGAGCACGGCATTAGCGCGCAAGCGTCGTGCCACGACATGCCACCGTAGCGACAAGGTTGCCATCGTGCTTCCCGAGCGTGACACGCGCCCAGCGCGGCAGTGCGGCCTAGGGTCGAGTTTTGGCGGAGTTCCGGTAAGCCTTCGCATTTTAGGCGTGTCACGGAGGCTAATGCTCCGCGTTACTCCGTGACACGTTGCTTATTATTCAGGAAAAATTCCTACTAATATAAGTAGCACACTAGGTTTATTTTCACATAAGTGACTTGGTGGAGCAAGAACGTGGGTTACGGGCGGTTGAGACGAAAATTCTTAGGTTTTCTCTATCCCTTTCTTCTTTCTTTCAATTATTTGTACGATTTACACATTTAACGATGTCTAATCCACAAATAGTGGCTAATTCCACTTCTTCTTGAGGTTAGGAACCGTTGTATTGAAATGTAATTGTTGATTATGCGGTTTTTCCATCTTTTCTTTCATGGTTGTTCTATTAGTGTGTTCTTCTTGCATTGATATTGGCCAATGTTAATGTAAATCCAAAAAGTCCGGTTTCACTCGAGAGAGCACGAAGCTAGAAAGTTGTGAATTAATAGGATATGATCTTTTCTTTGTTTGGGAAAATTGAGAATTGATTTACCTTTAGGATAGAAAGATGCACGAAAGTCGTATTAGTCAAGTGTGGAATCGGTTTCGTATGGCTAGAACATGAATTTCTTCTTATCAAGGAAATGTAGGTGGAAGGTTCATGATTCTTAAGTTGGGTTAAATCTGAGTTTTAATCCATAGGCATAAGTTACGACTAGCATGGGAGAAAGATAAACCAACCATGTATGTCGATAATTGATTTCTTTACATGTTCATTTAGCCTCGGCATGCTCATTCATAGTTCGAGACTCACTTGTATAATTATTTTAGCTTAGTATAAAATTAGTTCTGAGAATATAAAAACTTTTCTTCACTACATTGTCCTCATTTTAGAGTTACGGTAAATTGACACTTAAGGTGATTTTGCCCGAAGTAGTCCGAGTCCTGTGGGATCGATATTTGGCTCACTTGAGCCACTTACTACTTGTTCGACCACGTGCACTTGCGTGTAGTCATCCAGAGAGCCGAACAAGTTTTTGGGCGCCGTTGCGGGGGCTGGCAGTGGTGAAATTTTCTTAAGTGTTAGTTAACGACTTCTATATAGCGTTGACAACGTGTTTACAACGGTTTTATTTTTTTCAATATTTTTGATTGTTTCGGATACCCTTCTTGACATGACATCGTGGAACACAAATGGTTTAAATGGTGAATACTCATGTGACACGAACCTTTTCTACAGATTTCGGAGGACACCACGGGTGGCGACAACGTAACATATTGCAACATATGTGAGTGGCGGAAACATGGCTGGCTGGGATGGCTGTCAAATACATACTCCTCTTCCCGAACCCCTACTATGATCCTTCGTAGTTTTTTTGATGAATATAGGCGGAGTTGAAAACGGGGACTTGGGACGCCAAGACCGAATAGAAGACATCTTAGAAACAACTCTAGAGCAATCGGAAAGCGATGAAGGAGGCAATGGCAACATTGATAAGTCGGGAAGAGGAGAATGCGGAGCTCCTAAAAAGGATGAGCGTTAAATTCCACGGAGATGATTCTTGAGGCTGAAGCTTGTGATCAGTGGAGTGACAGTTGTGATAATCAAGAGGAATTACAAAGAGGAAGACAAGGTGAATTTTAGATATGGACGCCCGACATTTAGAACCTCTTAGTGTCCGTGATGAGCTCATACTTGTAGGAAATTCATTTAGGGAGAAGAGATGGGATTATACCCCATTTGACACTCTTTGGAGAGATAGATGTTGTGCGGAGAAGAGGTATACAAGTAAGGAGTCAATTGCATTGCGATTTCGAGAATCAGGTGCATTGGACCGAGCATTTTTCTACCTTGAGTTTGGTTGACGACATAGAAATAGAGTCTTACGAGCTTATAGAGAAATGTCTAGGAGGAGGACCAAGCCCCGAGATATTGAAATTTGCTAAGTCCAATAGCCAAAACGGCTTCCTTGCCTACCCGGACCAATAAAACGTCAAAGGCGACATCTATTGCTTGGTCATACAATTTTCACCACCACCAAGGAGCATAAGAAAATTAGAAGAAATTAGGGGTGAGATCATATCCTCAAGGCGGAGGAAAAGCGGTGAGATGTGATACGTCGTGCCGCGGCATTGAATTAGGCGGCGCTGGGGAGGCAACCCATGGGTACCATAGGTACCATATTAATTTCTTGCATTAGAGTTGATTTGATTTTATTTTTCATTTTTTTGTTTTCGGTGGAAAGTTAAGCACGAGATGGAGGGAAGTGCAGTACTAGTGAAGGAGGAAGCTAACAAGCGTGGAAGAGAAAAAGTGTGGGGTGAACACCCACTTGTGCAAATTTGAACGAAAGCATCTTTGTTAGGTACAGGCCTAAAGGCCTCGAGGTATTCTCACACGCGTTAAAATGTTAAGTTGAGGCTTGAGAAACAATTTTAAAATTCTTGTGCTTAACGATTTGTGGTGGATCTTAATGCGTGTGGAAAATAATTGAAAAAAAATAATAAAATAAAATAAAATAAAATATATATAATATATTTTTGTGTGCATTGAGACCGACGAATTCTAACCAATTTACGTATTGTGAGATGAATTTCGGGTTGAACGGAGGGCAAAAGTACAAGGATTTTAAAGGAAAATCGAGGTGAGAATTAAAAAAATAAAAGGAGGCAAAAGCAGTGAGCTGCAGCGTTGGCTCCGTGTGACGGAGGGGCCTCCGGCGTTACCCTCAGTGTACGTTGAAGCCATGCTGGAATTTTCTGAAATTCGAGTCTTTGTGTGATAACCAGTGTCACGGAGGGTGCTCACGCATTACCCTCCGTGACACGTTAGTGTAGTCGCGTCGGGTCACACCGGAGTCACCGGGTGACCACGTGAAAATCCCCCTTTTTAACACTAAAATTAGCTCATTTCTTCCCATTTTCCCATCCCCCTCATAGTGACAGAAACACCCAAAATTTCCCCCTTCCCCAACGTGGCACGGACTTAGGCACGGTTTTCTTTAATTTTCTTTATATCATCGAAGTAAGGTGTTTCTAACTTCATCTCAATTCTTATGAAATTTCTCTCGATTTTGAGCATGAGAGAAAGAAGCCTTTCCCTAAGTATAAATTTAGCTTAAATTCATTTAAGTTATGGTTGATTGATGTTCGTAGTATCGTTGTGATTATATGAACGCGATAATTACATTCTTGATCGAATTTTGTGAAATTGTAGCGAGGTTGGGTTGTGAATAGGAAGAAATTGAATTGAAAGGTTGAAATGTGAAAAATTGTTGGTTTGTGCATGTTGGGTGGTGAATTGTGTTGTGCTTAACGTTATTATGCTAAAGTAGCGTGTAGATTTTCGGGACCAAAGTGTTGAAATTGCATGAAATTATCCAAATCACATAGAAATTGAGGGAATTGCTTAGAGTTGGGTTGATAGATTTTTTTCTTTTCTCGCTAGTGCTATGTGATCAAATGTTATCGATGGTAATGTTGGGATTAGGTAATGCGAGTGCGAGTAGTACATAGAGGGTATCTTTGTCCCGAGTCATTGAATGCACGAGGCATTTTCGTTGTTTGTTGTTTTTGGTTTCTTTTATGTAAATAATAGAATTAGTATGATCTTGCCGTAATGCTGTAATCGTGAGTGCCGAAGACTAAGTGTGGGGTGGCCCTAGCCTAACCCAACCTTAGTCGAAGCTAATTTTAGGTTGAGTGACATTGGTACATGCCTTATTTGGCAAGGAACAATGGCAAACAGGCAAGACAAGGAAGGCGCATCTACATCGGGCGCCGGTAAAAAAAGGATCATGCGAACGACAGTCCTAGCGGCACCCAGTTGATTTCAACGCGGCCAACGCCGTCAATACGGGGCAGATGGGTGGTAATGAAAGGGAAGAAATGATATGCCAAACATAAAGAGACAAATACTTGCGGAGCGCATTGCGGAGCCACTTGCACGGGAATTCTGAATTGTACGGCGTATTGACACCGCGGGTTGAACTTCATCTTTGAAGAGCCCAAGGAGTGCAATGCATGATTCGGGAGGTTCTCACGCCAGCGGAACCCGACACTACGCGATCACACCGTCAAGATAAGGGGGACGGTTGTCACCTTTGAGCCCCGCCATCACGGAGGAATCCATGTGGGGCGCGGGACACGGACGCCCATGTACTCGGTATTGAACATCACTCCACCTTATGCGGATGAGACGCACATTGTGTGGAGCCCGTTCGGCGACACGTGGAGGGCGGGCATAAGGAGAGGGCTACCATCGACATTGCCCTACTCACGGATGAACGGGAAGACAGGATGCAGTGAGAGATAGTGTGTTCTGCTTGATTCTAGGGTGCACATGAGATGTCACTCGGGATCGCGTATGCACAGTGTATGCCACGATGAAAGAGTGGAGATAAATATTGGGCGGTGATTATATCCGCCATGAAGAGAGCTCGCTTGCATCAAGGGCACAAGTACGGGTTTGGCGGTCGCGTACGTTCTGGCGAGGGAGCTGGATGTGGAGGAAGGAATACTGGACTATATCCACCCCGCAGGTGGAGAGGTGTGCCATAGACGTCACAAAGACTAAGGAACCCGACACCACTCCAGGCCGATTCTTACACTAGCCGGCGACATGCTCGGGATGATCGATACAGGCCCGCATGTTCGGGATGCGGAGTGCTCGGTACGCATAGGCGGGAGGCAGGCAACGGAGGATGAGCTGTGGCAGCTCGACCTAGATTACCCTTTCGGCGCGCTGGGCTCTATGTCGTGTGGGCCCATCTTTCACGAGCCCGTGGATGATGATGTCCCCAGCAGTGAGGAGACACGTGCAAGATTCCCGGCGGGTGAGTTGGAGAAGGACGACGGGGAGATTCGGACATGGGAGATGAGGCGCGGCACTGATGAAGTAGAATACTTTGATTGATCGGGGAGTTTCACCACCCACTTTTGTGTTTTGTTGAATGTTTGAACATTTTGGGGACGGTGTTCGGTTTTAAGTGTGGGGTGGGGAGTAGTTAGGTGGTCTTGCAGTTTTAAATGCCCGGTGTATGTATATGCATGTTCGGTTGTTGTGTTCGAAAATATTGTGACCCTATATTGTTTGGAATTGTATGTTTCGTGTGTAAATATCATGTTGAATAGGTTATCTTTGTTGAATGTTGTTAGCCGGTGTGTAAATAGTTTTTGTCGAAATTATCGATATTTAAAAATAAATTTTAATTATTTTCATCATTGGGTTTCTCGGAGTTTGTTTTCGGTTCTTTTACCGAGAAGAGTCCCGTTGAACCGAAGTGTAGTTAGGGTGTTTGACGACGAATGGATGACGACCGTCTTGAGTATTACATTAACTATTGTGGATTGTCTAGAACTTGCACAGTGTGTATATAAAATGAAATGAAGGATGTGAATCGTAGGAGATGATGTAGGCATTTCTTTGTATGAACCAAGTTTTTATCCCTCATTTTACCTACCTTGAAAAATTAATCCTAGTCGGCCACATTGAGCCTTAGCCTATTCTTTGATTGCTGTAACATAAGCTTAACCATTTCCTTTCATTAACCTTGAAATTGAGCCAAAGCTCCTAAGGCGCTTAAAGAAGAAAAATGTCTGAAAGAGTAAGGAGTGAGGAGAATGAAAAAGAAAGAAAGTGGAAGTTGTAAAAGTTGAGAAAGGTCAAGGTTGCATGACCTTAAAAAATGGTTGATTATTAGTAGGGAGTAAGAAAAGCAGATGAATGAAAAAATTATTTATAAAACTCCTTACTAATAAGCAAGAAAACAAATGAATGAAAAATTATTATAAAATAACACCTAATAAATTTAAAAGTGCCTAAAAGAAATGGGGAACAAAGAGGAAAAAGAAAACTACCAAGGATAAAAAGGTGAAATGGGGAAGGGAAGTTCGCAATGAGGCGTGATGTATTGAAAGCGCTTAGGGAAGATAGTCACTGTGCAGTCATAATAGTACACCTACACACAGTACATTACAACTTAAAGAGTCCTACTTGATCTTACATTCATACATCCTCAAATTAATGAAGGAGTAAAACACTAGGACAAGCATGGGTCATTACATGTGCATGTGAATTCTTTTGTGAGAGTGAGTGTAATTCTATTCATGTACCCACACATGTTGTGATGTAAACATTGTTTTTGCGTGTGAGTGGGTAGCTCTCTCTCCTAGGTGAGGAGGCACGTGTTTTAATGAAGGATACAGTTCATGTGGGATCTCTTAATTAGTTGATTTGCAGGAGTTTGCTAAAATTTTGAGAGTCGATTCTTGAAACTAAAATACCCTTCAATCTTGTGGTTTTAAAAATTAAAGATAAAAACATAAAGGTAATTAATTTATAATTAAATATTAAATAATCATCATAGTAGTAATTTCAAGTATCTTGCTAAATTAGTTATGTGTAGATATTCATTTACATGAGATATAAAAGGGTTGTTCGAGGCGAACAAGGTTTTAAGTGTGGGGTAGGTGATCACGGGCAAAAATAGCATGTCCAAGTGATACTCTATAACTTAGTTTTACCTCGTTTATCTAAGTATTTTATACATTTTCATGTAATTTTATATAAATGTGAAGATATGTGCTAACCAACATGATTAGTCCTTGTTTTGTAGGTTTTAATGATTTTAGGAACTAAATCTGAAGTTGGTGAAGGAATAGGGAATGGATTCGGAAGCAACGGGCGGAGAGTCGGCAAGGAGAGGCCATGGCAAAGGCCCGGCGCGCCGGGCGGCGTGCTGCTTGTGCGTGTGCGCGCGCTAAGCGCCGTGCCACGCCAATGCCACCCGGGCATGCGCGCCACGCAACAAGCGAGCCGACATTAGCGCGCCAAGCGCCGTGCCAAGGCATGCCACCCGCGCGACACAGAGGTGCCATGTGTTTGCCAGGCGTGGCTGCAGCCTGCTTGCGACGGTGTTGCCTAGGTCGAGTTTTGGGCGGTTTCCATTAAGCCTTCGCGTTTGGGCCTTGTCGCGAGGCAATGCTCCGCGTTGCACTCGGGTGACACGTTGCTTGTTAGGAAAAAATTCCTACAAATATAAATAGGTTTATTTTCACATAGGTGACTTGGTGGAGCAAGAACGTGGGTTACGGGCGGTTGAGAGGACGAAAATTCTTAGGGTTTTCTCTATCCCTTTCTTCTTTCTTTCAATTGTTTGTATGATTTACACACATTTAACGATGTCTAATCCACAAATGAGTGGCTAATTCCTTCTTCTTGAGGGTTAGGAACCGTTGTATTGAAATGTAATTGTTGATTATACGGTTTTTCCATCTTTTCTTTCATGGTTGTTCTATTAATTCTTGTTCTTCTTTTGCATTGATATCGGCCAATGTTAATGTAAATCCAAAAAGTCCGGTTTCACTCAAGAGAGCACAAAGAAATTGAAAGTTGTGAATTAATAGGATATGATCCTTCTTAGTTTGGAAAATTGAGAATTGATTTACCTTGGGATAGAAATATACACGAGAAAGTCGCTAGTCAAGTGTGGAATCGGTTTCGTATGGCTAGAGCATGAATTTCTTCTTATCACAGAAATGTAGGTGGAAGGTTCATGATTCTTAAGTTGGAGTTAAATATGAGAGTTTTTAATGCATAGGCATAAGTTCGACTAGCTAGGAGAAAAGATAAACCATGTATGTCGATAGTGATTTCTTTACATGTTCATTTAGCCTCGGCATGCTCACATTCGTAGTTCGGACTCACTTGTATAATTATTTTAGCTTAGTATAAAATTAATTCACAGAATATAAAAACTTTTCTTCACTCTGTTGTCCTCATTTTTAGGATTACGGTAAATTGACACTTAAGGTGATTTTGCCGTGGTCGGTCCCTTTGTGGGATCGATACTTGGCTTACTTGAGCCACTTACTACTTGTTCGACCACGTGCACTTGCGTGTAGTCATCCAGAACAATAGAACAAACTGCGTAACAATATTGTGATTGGATTGTTAACTGAGAAGTGTCCCCATGGATTCATAACTACTTTGGATTTTACACTAGTGATCTATCCTAATACCTAGCTTGTAAAGCTAATAACATGGATTCATCCAAATGACTAGTTCGTCCCTATTGGATGTCTATGTAATTATTGTGTTAGGTCTCTTGAGTGATTTCACTTTAACCATTATCAAATTATTCAAAATTAACTATCCACAAAAATGCTTGACTCAATTATTTTACAAATCATAAGAGTTCAAGGTTTGTTATTCTCTTTTCCTAATCTCTACCTCTCTTGATTCAAGAAAGTAGGGAAGTTGGGCAAGTCTTAATGTTGCGCACCATTAAAAAATATTTAAGATGAAGAGACAATACAAGCATTAGCATTGGTGTAGAATCTTTGTGCAAATCCTAGTTTGTTAGATCACCATGGTTCCCATAATCCTAGTTTGGAGGTGTTTATCCTCTCATGATTGCAAGAGAATTATAAGAATTCATAAACAAATACATAATTTAGAACTTACAATAAAGATTGAAAAGTAAACCCACTTGATTATTTCAAAATATCAATGAGGAGGGCAATTCAAGAATAATGGAAGAATCAAAGCAATAAATTATCAAAAGTTGTTCCCAATATTCCTAAAATTCAAAAACTTCTCCCAAGAATGAATGCTTTCTCTCCTAACAACAATAACTTAGAAAAGTTTTATACAAGTAATTAGAAACTTTTCCTAAATTAACAACTTGCTATCCTGTCACCACCTTCACGTACGACTCGTACCATGATTGTATGAGTCGTACCTCTATTCTCGTACAATGTCTGGAAACATCCATTTTGGCTAAGTTTTGGAAGTGGTATGACTCATTATAAACCAACGACTCATACTATCTTCTCGTGGTTTAAACCTTGGGATTACGACATCCTTTGAATCTTTTCATGAGTGGCAACCCGTATGGCTCGTCGATTCATGACTTCTTTTTGTACCTTGAGATATTCCATTCTTTAATTCCTCCGAGTTTACCACGGTACCTTAGTACGGGTCATAGGTAGATAGCACGGTCGTGGTTGCTACCCGTGCCGGAGGGCGGCCGATTGAACTTCCCACCAAGCTTTATCATGACTACCTTGGTACGGCTCGTACCGAGGATGGTACAGCTTATACCAACAGTCGTGCTGACTCTTTGATTGACATCTTACGGATTTTCCACGTTTCTCGATACGGTCTTACTAGGATGGTCGGCTCATGCGAGGTCCGTATAGCCCGTTTACGCATTTTTCTTGCTTTTCCACATTTCAACTCCAACACCTAATTTCCTGAAAATAAAGTAAAAGTGCTTCATATCCATATAAACAAACCTATGTACATGCTTATTTCCTTAGTTTTAAGCATCAAAAGTGTTGTAAACCTACAACATATCACTTACTCAAGTACATAGTACATTCCAAATCTTGACCGCATACTTTTGGGTTGTATCATTTCATGATACGGGTCCAAGCGATTAAACCTAGTCCCACATTTGTTAGTCACACACTCTACGCCCTCGAGGCTACTTGGCCGGCCCGGTGTTGGTGAGTCCTCGCGCCAGGACGTTCTCTTCAACTTATGTTTTTATTTATTATTCTAGTTTCGAGACTTCAAGGACTAGTTGGGGTGTTGTCTCATCGGTCTCATCTATGATTAGAGGCTTCAGGACTAATATGTAGTTTTTAACTTCAGCCAAGTCATTTATCACTCTTACTCCTATTTTATGTTAATCATATTTCCACTTAAATTATGTTATGTTTTGATTTGTTTGTCTTGAGTATGCTCTTAGTTTTGTCATGCATGGGCCATGGGTTAGGTTGGACTCATTCGTGGCTCCGGAGTCTGTGTCAATCCGGGATCTATGCTCGGAGTCGTGACAAACTTGGTATCATAGATTAGGTTTTAAAGTGTCCTAGGATGTATAAAAGTCACGTTATGTAGTGTCTTTTTCATGGGTATGAAGGGCACCACACTTAAGATGAAGAGACTACTAAATGTTTTATAAAACTTCCCTTCTTTCATGATTCTACCATGTTCTATGAGTCCAACTCTCTCTATTCCTCTAACTCTAACTACGCTTTCCGGAATCATGCCTCCTCACTGAGTTAATGAGTAGAAGAAATGGAAATTGAGATGGGCATCAACGGACCCACCGAAACTCCAAGAATCCTTTGCTAGAGTAAGTTATGCATCTTAGAGTTTAGGGAAGCCTTTCAGATGTTGTCCCAAGCCATGACAGTAAGTTCAGCGTTTGGATGTAACTCATGTTCCTAGGTAGAAAACCCGGTGGCGGCGGAGTATGGGATTTCCTCGGGATGAACCCCCTCGAGTTTACGAGGTTAAAGGTGGATGAGAACCATGATTTCATTGAGGAGATATGAAGATCACCCATATTATGGGGGAGTGAAGGGAGAGGAGAGCACATATTTATCCTTTTATTAGTAGAAAGTTGCCCATATTTGGTTCCATTAGTGGAAGGATAACGGGGGCATTGGAGCGGTTCCCACTGAGTTGGGATGAGTTCGCTTTCTTGGATAGATTCTTCCCGGGGAGTTGAGGCAAGGCGTAGGAGTTCGTCAACTTGAGAAAGATCCAATATGATTCTCCAAGAGTATGTTTTGGAGTTTACTCGATTAGCAAAAAATATGCACATTGATGAGTGGATGATCGGAAGGAGCTCGGTATAGCCCGGTTAGTGAAAAGGAGTATTAGACTCCTTAGTAAAGTGCGGGACCTCCATTTTCACAATGACATAGACTTCTCCAGTTGTTCTGCTCCGCCCAGAGATGGAGCGGCGCGGATGAAGGAAAGGAGAGAAAGGCTAAGATGGCCGGGATGGAAGATTTGGGTTCTTCCAATAGAGATCAAGTGGTGGACATCAATCCCAATCGAGTCATCATCCCCGGTGTCATCATCAACAAGTGTTTCATCTAAACCTCAAGGCGATTAGAGGTGCAGGGCGCCAGGTTCTAGGGGATAGAGGAGTACGCCGTTGGAGCACACTTTTAGTTTGCAAAAATATGGTAAGAACCACATAAGAGAGTGTCTAGTTGGCTCGGATGTTTTTTCAGGTGTGGGAAGCCGAGACACGTACACGGGGAGTGTCTTTTGGCTAGGCAGGGTGGCGGCGAGAGTCGTGCCCGGGCCACCGGCTTAGCAAGTTGCTCCATCGGCACGCCCTTTCCAACTGTTTTGCTACTAATAGTGCGCTGGTGCTTAGCGCCGAGAATAGATTCCCATGCACTTTCATCGTGCCAAGACTAGGAGACTTCACATGATGTGTTTACAGTCGTTATCGGTATTTCATGCTTGATGTATATGCATTTCTTGATCGTGGAGCCATAACCATTCACTTAGCTCCTTATGTTCTTTGTCCATTTGATGTAGTCTGGAAATCCTATCAACCTTTCCCAGTCTCTACACTTCGATTAGTGACTCAGTTATATCTCAGTATACGAAAATGTCTGTCATAGTCCTTGAAAGTGCCTCTCATTAGACTTAGTAGATTTAGAAATGATCGATTTTTATGTCATCTTTGGTATGGATTGGCGATTTCGCCCAAATTACACCTCGCAATTGAGATATAAAGCGGCCGATGTAAAATATAGAACCCAACAAGGTTGAGGTTAGTCCACGGGGGAATATGGAAAGAACATAAGTCAATGCGAATAAACGGTGCTATCGAGTTACTTATTTGCTAAGGGAAAGAAATAGAATAATAAACAAAAGTAAAACTACTAGTCTTAGATCAAATTCGATTTATATTAAATTAATGGCTTGACTAGGTTTGTGTTCCCAATACATCACAACCACAAGGCTTATACACTAGTGATCTATTCCGGTGTTTAATATGCAATATCGGTAAGTTGGGTTAACCTAAATGGTTGGTCCCCTATTTAGATGATTATCACCACGCAACTTGGTCCATATACGAGTGTACTTTTAATTGACCCTTACCCTTATTATCGGAATAGCTATCCCTGGACAAGTTCAAGCTATTAGATGAGGGTTGATAGCCTCAAATATCTGTTGTTAATCCCTTTTCCCATTCACTACCTTCTTGGTCGATAAGTAAGAATAGGCAACTCTAACGTTTGCAGCATCAAGAATCAATAAAAATGAAGAGAAAAACAATACATGCATTAAACCCTATTCAAGAATCACTATGTGTTAAACCTATGTGTGTTAATTCATCTTGGTTCCCAAAACCCTAGATATGGGTTTAGCTACTCATGTTTTTATGATCACAATCACAAAATATTGAATAAATCATAATTGCAACTTACAAATTATCGTAGAAAAAAAACCAAGTAGATTGAATAAAAATCAAATTTGATGAATAAACTTCAATGTTGTTTAATCCTCAAATTCAAAAGAACAAAATTGTAAACCTTGTTTCTTGACCCAAGAATAGTAAATTCTGAAACCAAAATCTACGTGAAAAATATTAATAACTAACCCCATCTCGAAAATAAACCTAAGCAGTGTATTCATAGTTCCAAGAAAACATTTTCCTAACTAAGCGGAAACCAGGTCATTAGTGGCCACGGGCTTGGTGACGATTCATTGGGACCTTTGACGAGTTGTGCCTTGCTAAAAATCAATCTTCCACCACATCATACCCAATTGTGAAATGGGTCACCTAATGACTGCGTTATTGGTTTGTGCCTGAGTCGTTAGGCCCCTCGTGGTCTAACTCCTTGAAAATTCCGAGTGCACCTTACGGTTAGTTCCTAGTGAGCGCCTTGAGTTGTTTATTCAACTAACGACTCGTTAAGTCATCCAAAATCCTTCACTAGTTACTTTGTTAATAATTTCTTTCCCAGTCTTCACGACTCGTTATCAGGCGGGACCGTTCCCTCTTCAATCGAATGCCTTTGGTCGTTCATCTTCAAAACTCATCCTTTGCCCACGACTTTAGCAACGGCGTGCTTATTGCCAACGACTCGTAAGTGCACATGATCCTGTTTAGTTATTTTAAGTATTAATTTGCCTAGTTCGCCGAACCTATTTTCTGTAGATTAAACACAAAACACATCATACCTATATAAACACACCGGAATGTGCATAATTTCTTTGTTTAGCGTCGAAAGTGTCGTAAAATCATGGCACATCACACCCTCAACTTAGAACTTTGCATGTCCCCAAGAAAAAACAAAAATAAAATAAAATAAAATAAACTACTTCGACACTTCAATCGGAAGAACTCTAGGAAACTTACGTCAGTCACATTTATTCATCAAATCAAAATTTTCTAACTTCCCCTTCATCATATCAACTCAAATCACAATGCATATACCAAAATTTCCAACAATGACACAAGGGAATCAAAACATGGCAAAACGTTGTCACTTGCAACCACACACATAAATCTATAACTTGACCCGAGATAATTTGCGAGATAGATTTGTTATTAAATGCTCTCACCTCTAAGAAGTACAATACTCACACGTGTGTATGATTCTTTCGATATATTTCTCTTGGGACTAAGTAAGATTCACTCGCTCTCTGAGAAATTCCTAGCGTGTGCATACAATACCATGGCTTGCCCCTTTACTTTCAATACCTCGATTTTGGACATGTCACCGAATGGCTATAGGACATTCTAGGCTTAACGTAGGCTCGGGGTTTGGGTATGGTACATATGGAATTAGTAGCTCAACCCTCCTTGGAACTACACACCTCTTGACTCCAGTTTTCACCTTTTTTTTTCTATTTTCTCCCTTTTTCCTTTACGCTTCTTCTACTACGAATGCGGTTTCTCTTTATTCAAGCTTTCATTGATGTCACATTTTTTATCTCTTTTCTTTTCTTGCTCTTTGATAACAATTTTTAATTCTTTTTTTTCATTATGCATACTGCATCCGCTCTTTCCTTTTTCATTACCCAAGTTTCATTACGCCGACCCTTCTTAATCACCCCGATAATAGCTACCCTCATCTTAGGAAATTTGCTGAGTTGAGGTTCACGTTGTCTAAGGAGGGTTCGGGGCCAAAAGCGAGTTCATTCTTAATAAAAGAAGGAAGGTGAATTGGTGTAAACAAAATAAAGGTCGATTTAAGCTCAAACTTTTGGATCAAGGGATTTTAATTCACTTTTTAAATATTACAAATAAAAAAAATAAAAAAAATAAAAAAAATAAAAAATTGCCTATGATCCTTTCCTATCTTGAGTACATTTGACAAGGAAAGTTCTGAATTGACACAAACGGCTGAATTTAGCTATTAAGCCTCACTAACACATAGCACAGTTCAACATCATCACTTCTTCCCTAGCGCCGGTTAGGTACTGACCATACAATGGTAAACATGTTCCACAGTTTCAATGCCATGCAAAAGAATTCATAAAGGTCCTACTTTCGTCAAGTTTAACGTACACATAAAGACTGGGAGGGTATCAAATTGTCAGGTTCAACAAAAATCAGGTTTAAGCTCTTGGCGCAGTTCACACGAATATCTTCGGGACTGACTCCAAAAAAAATATAAAATGCTAAATATCTTAGGTTCTACTAGATATGAAACACCAGGAAAAAGATATACGGAAAGAAAAATCCTAGGGTTATGTTCAGGCAAAGAATGCACGAGGTATCCCCCTACCCCATTAAGAAAAGCATACGTCGTCCTCGGCACATATATGTATCAAACAAAACTAGGGAAATAGGGAACATACACATGCGACCTAGGTGTCGACTACCTATTCGGTGGAGGGTGTAGATACACCTCCCGATGTTATCTCTACATTACGGCTTGACCTGGTGCATTTCAGATTCAATAGAGCTCGTCCCTTCTCCACGAGCTCTCTTTGCCTCGTGTGGCTCTCTATCGAGCCTTCTCTCTTGTCATTGCAACGCTCTCTCCATCTCACTCCACTCTCATATTTCTTCGCTGGGTAAGCATCTTCTTCAAAACTTTCCTCCTCACGGCCTCTTTCCCTTATCATGTACCCTGGCTTTCACCGATGATAAAATCAGCAATCGGTGGTAACTCTTCTTCAAAATCATCATCTATCACAGGAAGTACCGGTGGAGGTACTGCGGCTACATTGTGCACGGCCAAGTCCCGCACTTGACTTTTTGGCGCTCTGTCTACATACCATTTTGACAATTCAAGCACATGCGTACGAGACACGATCCATTCTTTTCTTAAAAGCATCCAATCGGCCATACTGTGGACAATGTCTCAAACTCTTTCGACACCTATGACTTTACACCAACTCCCATTAGAACTTTAACCTATAGAGTCGTGTGTTCCTGTTGGTTTTTAGGCCTTAGCTAACCGCCTAGCCATATCTATCAAAATCTCTGAAATCGTAACCGGGCCGGTGTAGTATCTCATGGAGGAGCAGCTGGTTGTCTAGGAGGCTCGCTCTGTGGATGATGACTTGGGAACAGTAAGTAGGTGTGGAGGTGTCTGCTTTGCATCTATAGCCTCGGGCGCTGCACATCTCTCTTCCCTCATTGGTGTTTATAACTTCGATGAAATGTGCGGCATTAATTACGCATACCCTCTACCAAATGCCTTTGCTAATATGGTCGCTCCGGCGGATGCGGATACGAGTCTTTGCTCTCGATACCGGAGTTTGTGTCATCGTGAATCAACCCAATATTTGTTATCTCTGGACCACTATTCTGCAAGGTCAGCTAATGGAAAATTGATCTTTATCTCTGATAGAGTCTGTAGATCGGAACGGGGAAGGGGTATAGTACCTTCATTGTTTTTGCTCTCTAATCTCCTTTGCAATGTACCGCGGGAAATTGATGGCATATCCCTCCATAATACTTGCTACCAATGCCGCTGCGTCGGTGAGAGGATGTTATCATTCTTTGGTTGGTACCCATTTTGTGCAGCACTGATGACCACAAGAATTTATCCTAAAAGTTGAGTGTGGCCTTCTTTATCTTGGGCCTACATTCCATTACAGCCATTCAATAGGCGGACCTCGCAACAGCATTCGAGATAGCCAAGTATATTGTACGATGCGCTCTTTGGCTATTCCAACTTTTTGATGACTTTCTTCAACTCATATAACCTTTGAGTAGAACTCCTTATGTTCATAAGAGCATGATAATCTGGCCCATTACAACATCTTGGAATTGTCCTCTCGAGATATCACCCAGGTCTCTCGAACCAACACACGATTTAAGGTGGGCCTCTTCTTCCGATCTTGGCCCCCTAATGCCAAACGTTGTAGTGTGTTGCGTAGAAGGCTCACGTAGAACTCTCGACTAAACATGGGCTGTAGATTCTGATGGATCGGTCAACCCACGGAACCTGCTTGTCGAACACGGCTTGTAGCTCACGGAAGGTCTTTCGGCCTGTGGTGACCAGCCTCGACACCTCGTATATGCTCCTCTTTGGATTTCCTTTATCATTTCGAGCAATATCTCTATTATATATGGCCCTCATACAATGAACACACCATCTCCGCACATTTCTTGGTTGGTCGTTTGATGTGTTAGTCTCGGTCATTCATGCATCAGAGTCCCCTCATTGAGCATGTGACTCGTCGGCTATGTACATGTTTTGCCAGTTGTGGGGGCCTCGGGAGCAAGTGTAGATGCAGCCTAGCATTCATGTTAGGCGAGTGTACTTAGTGGTCCCAATGAGTAATTACCAAAGGCAACGAGTTGTTAGGTCGATTAGATTAGTTACAACGCCTTATTAAGTTAATTTTCCACTCAGGGCTGAGGCTACGCAATGAGTCATTTGGTGATCTAACGACTTGTGATATAGCTTGTGCTCAAGAGTTCGGTTACCCATACGTTTAGCTTCATCTACTTCCTATTATTCCAATCTCCACAAACACATAACTTAATTTCTCACACCAACCAGTGGCATTCAATTGCAATTTAATTGTTTAAATCTTCCTAGGGTTCATTATCATCAAGAGGCAAAAATAGAAAGAAATGCCACATTTAATTAGACCCTTGCAAGTTCATCAAAAACATGGGTCACATACTAAAAATCTTATTCGAATGCAATGGAAACTCACCATTCTTCAGGAAAAAAAGTACTCACAAAAATGCTTTTAGCGAATGGAATTTGCGATCGTGTGTGCTTAGGTACCATCGTAGCAGGTGCGGTGTTGAGGATTTTTGTGATGGAGGCTTGAGAGAAGAAGAAGAGTAAATTTGAAGTTTGTAATGGTGCTTGGTTAAAAAGTTAGGTGAGAATTTTGAAAGTGAAAGAATTGGGTTTATATGATGTAGTTAAATTATACCCTAATTCCCATTTGGGACGAGTCCTAACATGTTCATCAAAAACATATAACACCTAGTGTCTGATTCGTTAAGTGATTAAACAAATCATTGTTCCCTTTCGTGTTGTATTTGTATTCAACGAACTTACCTGAGACCCTAACGAGTCAAGCAGCGACTCGTGGTTTCACCCAACTTGAGTCGTGGTCCTTGGACTAGTGTAGCTACATGACCAGACCCATGAATGGATTGGTCTCCCAGCGATTTGTTGATTGAGCCGTTATCACCCTTTTCCACTTGATTCTTCCTTTTATCCAGTTTACATGACGGAGGACCTCACGATCCATTTCTTGAAAGAGGACGAATCATTAAGTCACCCGTTGCTCCCTTGTTTTTTTGAAGTTCTCTTCACGATTTGGGCTGAGCAGTCGTCGGGTCACACGATGACTCGTGCAGTGACCTTTTGCACGAAGCTGAAGTTCTAGTTTTAGGTTCCAACTTCAAATTTCCATATTAATCACTTGTACCCATCAACAAACGTAAACACTATATTTTTATTACATTTACAACTTGGGTTGCCTCCCAAGAAGCGCTTGATTTAACGTCGCGGCACGACGTGGATGATTTATTACTCAGACTTTACTAAAACACCTCAGTGGTTTTCCTCCCCATGCAGCACCTGATTTAACATTGCGACATGATGCAAGTCTCTTGACTACTCAGAATTCGTCAAGTAATTCATCTGACCTCCGGTGTTGAGACTATCTTTGAATTCCTTATATTTGTTCATGAATTAGGCAAATGTTGTAGGTGACCTCTTCTTTGTTGCTAGATTTTAGCGGGTCTGCCTCCCACGTCTACTGGTGCTCTCTTAGGTTTGCAAGGAATGGTCACCCCCAAAGTGTTGGAGACCTCGAATCGACTTCGCGAGTCGAATCATAGAAATACACTAGAATATAAATTTTCCACCTTGACAAGCACATCCAAATAGGAACCCCACCAGGCTTGCGGTTACGTCGGCCATCGGTAGCTGCACTTAGTAGTCGGTGTGGGGTTCCCAAGCCTAACTTTTTGAATATTTCTAGCGGCATTAAATATTTGCTGTTCCCAAGTCACAAAGCGCCCTTGCAAACTCGACATCCCCAATGGTGCAAGGTATAGTAAAAACTATGGCCCCGGGTCTTCGTTCTTCGAGCTAGGACCCATGTAGTTATGGCACACGAGTGGTGCAAATTATCGGTAGTTTTAAAGCTTACGAGTCCTTTTCCTAGTGACGAGTTCCTTAATGAATTTGACATATCTGGGCATCTGCTCAAGTGCCTCAACTAATGGGATGTTCATGGCCTTAGCATAGAGATAAATTTTTGATACATTCCATCTTCGGCTTTCTTCTTCAAACGATTTAGATAAGGAGGAGGTCTAGGGATCCTTTGTAAGTTTTTGTTGTTGCCTCTTCTCCTTCTCATGGCGGCTCCTTGCTCGTTGCATTGCTTGGCTTGATTTCACATCGAATCTCCAACCGAAGTTGGATTTTGAAATCTTCTAAACTTGCATCATTCCTTCGAAGCAGGCTTTTCGGCTCCTTAATTACAATCGTCCTTGGAGGATCAAGCTGCTGCCTTCCTACTCTTAGTAGTGACATACGTCTGATAGCTGTCATTTTCATATTTTTGCTTGTGTTTTGCAGGAATTGTGACTTTCTGCCTCTGATTCATTGCAATGAGACGGTTATTTCATCCTCTTTGCTCAATCTCCTTGATCGCACGTCATGTGACTCCACCTTTTGGTTTAAAACCGGAAATATCGGCTATGAGCCCTTAAAGTGGCCATCATTGTCTCCATCTCTTTAGTACTTTGGATAGCATGTCTTTAACCCTTGAACCACTAGACTGCGGCTCCGCACGGTTCTTGGAGGAACATACAGTCGCTCCTATCATTTTGAACTCCTCGCGCTTCTTCCGAGTCTCCATTATCTCGGTATTGGCCTCGGTTGTAATTATTATCCTTGTAAAAGTTCCAACCTTGAGATCCGCCTGACTTTGAAGCGAAAGTCTTGGTTAGACTCTTAGGTGTTGGTCGGCTTTGCCCTCAGATAATTTAAATAGTTAACCCATCTTAGGACTTCGATTCACATCCATCATTTCTTGGGGCCTTACCACGAGAACCCGGCATTTACTTTCTCCGCTCCAACTCCATCAAGGGCAGCTGTAACCTCGTAGTGGTCTTTATTTGCAATATCTTGATCACGCTCCTCATCTTTTCTCCTCTGTTCTACAGACATACCAAACGCATAAAAATCAGTTAGAATCTCTCCAGGCTCTAGTGTGCCAAGCTCGGTTGGTGTTGGTGATCTTTGTCTAGTAGCTCCACGGCCTGCACAAGTGTGGCTCATAAAGGTTACTCGGGGAGACGGTATCGGCCATAGCCTTTGTGTTGACATTCAGATACCTATAAAAGATCTCCAACAATGTTTCATCTAGAATCCTATGATTTGGCACCCTTTTGAGCATTTTGTTGAAACGCGACGGGTCTCGTGAAGTGCCTTTGAATTTAGTTGTCGAAAGTTATATATTTCATCTTTCAAGCGCAACGCTTTGTATGAGTCGGAAGAATCTTCAAGAAAATCTCTTAATTTCCCAAGTAGTGATTGAATCATTCGGCGGCTCGGCCAACCACATCGTTGCCCCACTCCCGGTGAGAATGGGAAATAACCTCGGTCGATTGCTTTTAGCTCACTCCCGGTTATTTGTATGCCTTACATATACCCACAAAATTTGTCAGAGTGAGCGTGGGAATCATCAGATGCATGACCACTTAAATATTCCCTTCATATTGAAGCGGTTGGATCATTGCACTTGGTGATATCAAACTTTTCCCAGTAGGCAAAGGAGGAGGGACTATAGCTCCGGTGGCACCGGCTTCGTCTATTAGCATCATCCTCTTCATCAAAATACCGGTGTCTGCGGGTGTTCCTAGACCCTCTACAGGTCATCTAGCTCGCTACGCCTGCGGCTAGACGTTGCTCTTCGGTAACTCCTATCTAACTCACGATCTCTAGCCCGAACTTTCTACCATCCAACATTATTGTTGTGGCTTGGTTCACGGTTTCTTTGCCCTTGGATGTTGGCCATTCTTCTCGGGTTTCTTAACACTGCTCAAGTTCGTTATCAATTGGAACCCGGGAGGTTTCCTTGGCTCCTATCGGGCATGCAAAAACCTAAGACACTATTAAGCAAACAAAACAACAAGAAAAATAAAAAAATAAGAACCAATAGTAAAAGTAAACATAATTAACAAAAGCCTTTTTCATATTCCAACTTGCAGTGCCAAAATTTGATGTATTGAAATTACACCTCGCAATTGAGATATCAGCGGTTGATGTCAAATATAGAACCCAACAAGGTTGAGTCGATCCACGGGTAATATTGAAAGAATATAGAGATTAATGCGAATAATTGTTCTTATCGAGTTACTTATTTCCTAAGGGGGAAAGAAATAGAATAATAAACAAAAGTAAAACTACAGAATGCTTAGATCAAATTCAGTTTTATAATAATAAACAAAAGTAAAACTGTTGAATGCTTAGATCAAATTGTATTTTATTCAATTAACCACTTGACTAGGATTGTTTCCTCAGCAACCGCCACAAGGCTTATACACTAGTGATCTATTCTGGTGTTTAACATGAAATGTCGGTAGATTAGTTCACCTAAATGGTTGGTCCCACCACGCGGCAGATTAAGGTATACAGTGTACTTTAAATTGACCCTTACCCTTATTAGCGGATTAGCTATCCTGAGGACAAGTTCAAGCTATTACATGAGGGTTGATAGCCTCAAATCTCCGTTGTTAATCCTTATTCCATTCACTACCTCCTTGTTCTAGTAAGTAAGAATAAGGCAAGTCCTAACATTTGCAACCGTCAAGAATTAATAAAAACGAAGGGAAAAACAATACATGCATTAAACCCCGTTCTACATGCATTAAACCCCGTTCAAGAATCACTAAGTATTTAACCTATGTGTGTTAATTCATCTTGGTTCCCACAACCCTAGTTATGGGTTTAGCTACTCATTTTTTTATGATCACAATCACAAAATATTGAATAAATCATAATTTCAACTTACAAACTATCATAGAAGAAAACCAAGTAGATTGAATAAAACTCAAAAATTGATGAATAAATTCCAATGTTGCTTTTGATCCTCAAATTCAAGAACAAAATTGTAAACCTTGTTTCTTGACCAAAGAATAGTCGTACAACTTAAAAATCCTACATGAAAAATATTAATAACTAACTTTATCTCAAAAATAAACCTAAACAATGTATTTATAGTTCCAAGAAAACCTTTTCCTAACTAAAACTGGAAACCAGGTCGTCAGTGGCTTGGTGATGATTCGTTGGGACCTTTGACCAGTTGTGCCTTGCTAAAAATCAATCATCCTAAGCATCATATCCAGTTGTGGAAATGGGTCACCTAACGACTCGTTGTGCCTAGGCACGAGTCGTTAGGCCCCTCGTGGTCTAACTCCTTCAAAATTCCAATGCACCTTACGGTTGGTTCCACTGATCTGCCAACGAGTCGTTTAGTCAACTAACGACTTTTTAAGTCATCCATCAACTCCACTGGTTACTTTGTTAATAATTTCTCCCAGTATTCATGAATAACCTCACGACTCGTTACGAGATGTAACGAGTCGTTCCCTGAACCCGGAAGGTACACTTGTCTTGCATCTTCAAAACTCATCCTTTACCCACGACTTTAGCAACGAGTCGTGCTTCTTTTCAATGACTCGTGAAGTGTCTGGAAGTCACCTGTTTAGTTATTTTAAGAATTAATTTTCTCAGTTCACTTCCAAACTTGTTTTCCTACAACATTAAACACAAAACACATCATACCTATATGAACACACCCGGAATGTGCATACTTTCTTGGTTTTGAGCGTCGAAAGTGCCGTAAAATCATGGCATATCATTGGCTACATGTATTTTATACTTCAGTTTATTATAGAACTCATTCGGAAGAGTTTCAATTTCTGGGCTATCCAGTCCTAGAGTGGAAGTTAGTTCGATTGTGCCTGTAGGTCACTTTGTCTCCTATCTTAACGTCAGAAAGATGATTTCTAAGGGTTGTGTGTATCATCTAGTTTGGGTTAAGGATGCTACATCCAAGACCTTGACTCTCTAGTTTGTCCCTATTTTATGTGAGTATCTAGAGGTGTTCCCAAACGATCTACCATGAGGCCTTCCTGAGCGAGAGATCGACTTTGGTATTGACCTCCTTCCCGATACTCGGCCTATATCTATTCCTCCTTACAGAATGGATCTATCCGAGCTAAAGGAGTTGTAGGAGAAGTTGAAGGACCTCCTAGACAAGGGGTTTATCAGGCAAAGTGAGTTCCCATGGGGTGCACCAATTCTCTTTGTTTGAATGAAGGATGGGTATCTTCGTATGTGTATTAACTATCGGCAGTTGAACAAGGTCACAATAAAGAATAAGTATCTCCTCCCTAGGATTGATTACTTGTTTGACCAACTTCAGGGTGCTAAATGCTTTTCAAAAATAGACCTCAGATCCGGCTATCATCAGCTCAGAGTTAGAGAGAGTGATAATCCGAAGACAGCTTTCAGGACTCGGTATGGTCACTATTTGTTTGTAGTTATGTCTTTTGTACTAATGAATGCCCCTACATCTTTCATGGGTTTGATGAATAGAGTGTCCAAGTAGTACTTGGATATGTTCATGATTATCTTCATAGATGATATCCTCATATACAATCAGAGGGAGGTGGAGCATGCTGCTCACTTGAGGGTTGTGTTGCAGACTGTTAGTTTTTAGCTAAGTTTAGCAAGTGTGATTTTTGGCTTGACTCCGTGGCATTCTTAAGTCATGTAGTGTTTAGAGAGGGAGTGCAAGTGGACTCTCAAAAGATAGAAGTGGCAAAGAATTTGCCTAGACCAGTCACTCCTATAGATATTAGGAGTTTTTTTGGTTAGCTGGCAATTAATAGAGGTTTGTAGAGGGATTTTCCTCCATTGCAGAACCATTGACCAAGTTGAATCAGAAAAAGGCCAAGTTCCAGTGGTCTGATGCTTGTGAGAAGAGCTTTCAAGAGTTAAAGACTTGACTCACCTCAGCCCTGATTTTGACTTTACTTGAGGGTACCGATGGTTTTGTCGTATATTATGATGCTTCGAGGATCGGTCTTGGGTGTGTATTGATGTAGCATGGAGAGTTATTGCATTTGCTTCTAGACAACTTAAAACTAATGAGAAAAACTATCCGACTCATGATCTTGAGTTGGCGGCGGTGGTGTTTTCCTTGATGATTTGGAGGCATTATTTGTATAGGGTGCATGTGGATGTGTTAACAGACCACAAAAGCCTACAGTATATGTTCACTTAGAAAGACTTGAAATTACCACAAAGGAGATGGCTAGAGCTTCTCAAGGATTACGATATGAGCGTCCTTTACCATCAGGAAAGGCCAATGTAGTGGTGGGTTCCCTTAGTAGATTGTCTATGGAGAACATGTCCCACATTGAAGATGGAACAAAGGAGTTGGTAAAGGATGTGCATCAGCTTGCACGGTTAGGGGTTCTCCTTGTTGACTCAATAGGTGGTGGTGTCATTGTTCAGAATAGGTCCGAATCTTCTTTGGTGAAAGAAGTCAAGGCTAGGAAAAATGAGGATCCTATCTTAGTCAATTTGAAGGAAGCAATTCAGAATCAAAACATGGAGGTCTTCTTGCAAGGAGGAGATGGCGTGCTTTGATATCAGGGTCGTTTATATGTTCTGGGTGTTGATGATTTGAGAGAACGGATGTTGCATGAGGCTCATGGCTTCCGATATTCTATCCATCTAGGTGCACCAAGATGTATCGTGACCTACGAAAAGTCTATTGGTGGAATGGCATGAAGAAGGACATAGCAGAGTTTGTGGATAAGTGTCTGAATTGTCAAGAAGTGAAAGTTGAGCCTCAAAGACCCGGAGGTATACTACAAGACATTAGTATCCCTAATTGAAAGTATGAGGAAATCAATATGTACTTTATCATACAGTTGCCTTGTACTCACCGACAGTAGGACTTTATTTGGGTGGTTGTGGACAGGTTCACCAAAGCAACTCATTTCTTAATGGTTAAAACCACCGATTCAGCTAAGGATTATGCTAGATTGTACATTTGGGAGTTATTCTGGTTGCATGGAGTGCCACTATCCATCATTTTAGATAGAGGAACTCAGTTCACCTCTTAGTTATGGAGGTCGTTTCAGAAGGGTCTTGGTACTCAAGTGAAGCTTAGCACATCATTTCACCCTCAGACAGATGGTCTGGCCAAGTGAACCATTTAGAATCTTAAGGATATGTCGAGATCTTGTGTGATTGATTTCAAGGATAGTTGGAAAGATCACCTATCTCTCATCAAGTTTTCCTACAACAACAGTTATCACTCTAGCATTCAGATGGCTCCGTTTGAGGCTCTCTATGGGAGGAGGTGTGGATTGTCAATTGGTTGGTTCAAGGTAGACGAGGCCACGTTGGTAGGACCAGATTTGGTTTATGAGGCTATGGAGAAGGTTCATATTATTAGAGATCAGCTTAAAATAGCTCAGAGTCGACAGAAATCCTATGCGGATGTAAGGAGAAGAGAACTTGATTTTGAAGTTATCCATTAGGTATTTCTGAAGGTGTCTCCCATGAAGGGATTTATGAGGTTTGGAAAGAGGGGGAAGCTTAGTCCCCGATATGTCAGGCTATACAAGATTGTGAGACGCATTGGCAAGTGGCCTATGAGTTGGAGCTACTAGTGGAGTTAGCTTCGGTGCATCTGATATTCCATGTGTCCTTGTTGAAGAAATGCGTCGATGATCCATCTTTAGTAGTTCCAGTATAGAATATTGGAGTGAGGGACAGCCTTACCTATGAGGAGGTACTAGTTGATATCCTTTATCATTAGGTTCATAAGATCAAGAAAAAGGAGGTATCTTTAGTAAAGGTTTTTGGAGGAATCAGCTTGTCGAGGGAGCTACATGGGAAGTCGAAGTAGATATTATAGCTAGATACCTGCATCTATTACCTCCCAGTATAGTTCTAGTTTGAGGTATCAGTTTCCCTTCATAATACTCTATTCAGTTTTATGTCGAGTTCATATTTCTAAATTCCTTTCATGTCTTTGCATGTATGTATGTTTCACAAATTCTGTTCAGTCATGTATTTCAGTTCGGAGTCAGTCACTCTGGTAGTTTCCAGCTTCAGTTGTTCAAATTTGGGATTGCAGTTCCTTCCCTAGCTTTTCATTGTGCTTAGTTAACATTTGAGGACAAATGTTCTCAAGGAGGAGATATTGTAATACTCAAAAAGTCCTTAAGATCAGATCCAAGGGTTGAATCAAAGAAAGTAAGACAATCTACACCAGGTCACAGAATGACTAGTTAGATGACCTATTAAGTCACCTGACGGATTGTTGAGTGATCCATTAAGTGGTGCTATGATAGGAAGTTGCAGTGGCAACGGTCAAGGAACGAGCCTTCATGACACCTAACGAGTCGTCATGTCCCTCATTGGGCAGTGTAGAGTTGGAATCAAGGGACTCTTTCAAAGGGACTTAGCGAGTGAAGGGACAAGTCGTGGTGTCACTTCATGACTCACCAGGTCGACCGTTGGTTGGGCCAGGCTAGAAGAAAAATTGGAATTTCTAGTGGTGGTGACGAGAGGACATAACGAGTCATCATTTCGGGTGATGACTCATCTTGTCTATCTGTTGCTTGAGGATCAAAGATTTGAGGAGATTGGAAGTGGCAATGAGTAAGGGCCACGAGTCGTTAGTTCACTCAACAACTCATTAGGTCCCTCGTTAGGTCTAGTAGTGATCCTTTTTCCTGTGAATTTATTAAGGGCCTTTGTTTAATTCCAAAGCTTTGAAGTCCTAAACTAAGTTATTTTTAGCTTGGAAAAGGGTGTTTTGGAGGTATAATCAACCCTATCCTATTCATTCTCTCCCTAACACTCTAATTAGAAGGTCAAAGGCTCTCAAATTCTCCCAAGTTTTCTAGGGTTCTTCCTCAAGATTCTCCTCAATTCGATTGGGGATTTTAAGACTTGCTGTTTATTATCAATTCCAGGTATGTGGGCTTATTCAATGATGGGTTCTTCCACCCTTATTCCCTTCTCTATTCAAATTCATGATCATCCATTCCCCAATCCCAAATTTTGAAATTTAAAAGGGGTTTATGTAGGGTTATGTAATTTCTCCATGATTCCTTTATAGGTATAGTTGAATTGATCTGAATTTACAAATTCCATTATTGGAGTTTTAAGATTTCATCAAGATTTCATGAAATTATGGTCTCTTATGTTACAAGAATGATTATGAACTTTTAGGGCTAAAAATTCCTTTTTATAAAATTCTATGATTCCATTATGATTTCAATTCTCACAAGCCCTAATTTATGATCTATGATTTATGACACCTGATTTATTCCAAGAACTCTTCATGAATATATGAATTTCAAGTATGGGATTTTCCCAAGTATGCATGAATTTCCTGATTATTAGGTTTATGATTATGGTCGACCCACGACCCTTATTTTATGGCTAGTTTACATATTTCAAACATGTTCATGATTATTATGATTTAAACTAGCCCATGACCTTCATGTAAGATGTCACGATATTTATACGAGCCAACATTTGCATGTTTTTTTAGAGTAGTATCTAGCACGGAGTAGGACCGGCATTTAGGTAAACTCCAAGGTGTCAGACCTACATGCCAACATAGTTCTGTACTCAGGATTAACCCTACGGGGTCCTTACTAGTGATATCACACCATGTTATCATTACTTGCCTTGGCAAGGCTTAGGACGACTCTGCCTATTTGATCGAGATAGTTGGGGCATCATGTAAGCTCTATCATGATGGTGTCAATTATGACGAGTCCTACCATTGTTCCTTATGTTTATGCATGGTCATGTTTATGATATTTTGGCTCAATTTATGTTTTTACAAGTTTTCTCATATGATTACGATTACAACTAGTTTATGAACAATTTTAAAAACCTTGAGCCCTCATGATTAAGTTTACTATTATTACCTCATGATTTAAGAATATTCTACAATCATGGTTTTTACGTATTTTATTGTTTGTATTTACTTATCTCGCAAACGCAATACGTTTCAAGTACTGTCCATATACTCTATGTTATATCATTTCATTATATAGGTCCGAGTAGTCGGACTCAGTCCCACTATTAGTCCTGCTCTCATCTCAGACCGCAGTAGCCCAGTGTTGGTGAGTCCTCACCTTCCGAGGACGTTTTCTTTAACTTATGTTTTTATTTATTCTTCTAGTTTCAGACTTAGCAGACTAGTTGGGGGTGTTGTCCCATCAGTCCATCTTTATTAGAGGATTTCAGACTATCATGTAGTTTTTGACTCAGCGAGTGATTTATCACTCTTAGTCCTATTTTATGTTGATCAGATTTCCGCTTAAATTATGTTATGTTTTGATTTACGCCTTGAGTATGCTCTTAGTTTTGTTATGCATGTGTTATGGGTTAGGTTGGAGTCATTCGTGGCTCTAGGTCCTACTTCTCGATCCGAGGTCCATGATCGGATTGTGACAAACTTGGCATTAGAGATTACGTTTTGAAGTGTCCTAGGATGTCTGAAAGACGCGTTAAGTAGGGTCTTTTACATAGGTGTGTAGCGCACCACACTTATGACGAAGAGTCTACAAAAGTTTCAGGAAACTTCCCTTCTTTCATGATTCTACTTTGTGCTACCAGTCCAACTCTTTCCATTCCTCTAACTCTAGCTTTAGGAATTTGCAGAAACATGCCTCCTAACCGAGTTAATGGTAGAAGATATGGCAATAAAGATGGGCATCAGCTGGTCCCACCAGCTCCAGTGGATCCTTTACCAGAGTAGGTTATGCACGCTGAGTTTAGGGAAGCCTTTCAGATGTTGGCCCAGGACTTGACCACTCAGGTCAACCAGCAGGCTGTAGCTCATGTTCGCTAGAATGGGAACGTGGCAGCGGCGATAGTACGAGATTTCCTCAGAATGAACCCACCTGAGTTTCTGGGGTCAAAGGTGGATAAGGACCCGCATGAGTTCCTTGAGGAGATACAGAAGATTACGCAGATTATTAGGGTGATGGGAGAGGAGAGTATAGATTTAGCCTCTTATCAGTAGGAAAGGGTTGCCCACATTTGGTTCCATCAATGGAAGGATAGCAGGGGAGTTAAAACGGTTCCCGTGAGCTGGATGAGTTCATGACCGCTTTCTTGGATAGATTCTTCCATAGGGAGTTCAGGGAGGCAAAGGCAGAGGAGTTCATCAACTTGAGACAGAAAAACATGACTGTCTAGGAGTATGCTTTGGAGTTTACTAGGTTGTCCAAATATGCACTGGAGATGGTGACTGATCAGAGGGCTCATGTAAGCCGGTTTGTGAATGGGGTAGAAGACTCCTTGTACAAAGAGTGCAGGACTTTCATGTTGCACTATGATATAGACTTCTCCAGATTGGTCATATATGCCCAACAAATGGAGGCAGAGAAGATGAAGGAAAGGGAGAGAGAGGCCAAGAAGGCCAGGACGAGCATCTTTGGGTTCTCCCAACAGAGATTCAGTGGCGAACATCGACCCCAATACCACCATAGATCATTGACCCCAGCGTTGTTATCAGCTAGTGTTTCGTCCAAACCTCACAGTGATCAGAGGAGCAGGGCGCCAAGTTCTAGGGGACAAAGGAGCATGCCGGTTGAGCGCATCAGTACACCATATGTATCGGTAGGCATCATCAGCCAACTAAGAGTAGTTCATGCAATAATGTAAAATTAATATATAATTAAATCCATTAATTTTAACATCAATTCATCATATTCTCGATCCAATTACACTCACCAAAATAGGTATTCATCAGATAACATGAAATCTAAAACCAATCGGAGGAAGGTATTAAGTTGGCATGCTCACTGGATTGGGCCTTGCTGTAGCAGTGTGATAACTGCGGTTGCAATCCCGCCCTAGAAGTAAGGGTATCACTGCAGCGGTACTGCATAGGCAGTAACTCAAATTAGCTAACAACCTTAACTCTTCACTTAGAAATTCCAACAATCAGTTCATCAACTCCATACAATTTACACTTAGCTATAATTTTGTCACGCCCCACCTTAAGAAGTATGAATGGCACCTAATGCCACACTGGAATTGATTGGGAATATGCACCTCTGGTGCCAACCAGCGACTTAAAAATCAAGAGAACAAACTGGTATATCTCGGCTATAAACACAGTCTCGGGCCGACGAGGCCACACAACACCTGTAAAAGAAAATAGCTAACCCAATCAACATAATAGTGAAGGGATCCTATGGTGGCCAACAAGACCATCATGCTATCTAGCTATAACAAAAAGGAAGTAGGCAGTCATACTCGTACTATAGCCGACAAGGCTGTTAACTAACTAGACAATTAGGCCCCACACGGCCAACACGAAAAATAAGACATAAATAGGACCCCCACGACCAACAACCAACTAACTAAAGACTGTAGTCTTTAAGCCTCTAAGAGTGAAAATATTAGTCGGGACAGGGCCCCGGCCTACCCAAATGCTATACTGATAAAAGACAGGTAATCTCTACGACCTGGAAACTCAGAATGAAAGGAGTTGGCCAATCTGATGACTTTGAATAGCTTCAAAGAGATCCCACAATATGTCTATATAAACCTATAGGAAATTATGCAGCACCCCATGGTTGGGTGTTAGCACAATATGTACCGAATATGTAAGGCAGTAATGAAAAACTGAATAGAAGCTGATAAACATTGAAAGTAAGTAGAAAGAAGGGGCAGAAGATAACCTGAAAGCTTTCGTATTTGTAACCTGTATCTAGTAATTCACTACACGTATATGAGCTGAAGCTGTAAGACTATACATTCATAAGCTATAATTAGTAAGCAAGTATACAAACAAGAACCTAACCTGGCTCCCACACGCCAGGAAGGTACAATCAACAGTGAGATAACCTACCTGGGCCCCCATGAGCCCTGACAGATGCTAATCAGTCTATATACCCCTATTGGTACCCCTAATGCTCTGGAAGTAACAGTAACTATATCTGAGCCATCTGGGCTCCTATAGCTATATTTGAGCCGTCTGGGCTCCCATAACTGAATATGAGCCATCTGGTTTCCTGTAACTAAATATGAATCGTCTGGGCTCCTGTAACTGAATATGAGCCGTTTGGGCTCTTATAACTGAATTCGGGCCTTTTCTCCCCTGTAATTGTACCCCAAGCACATGAGTCTCTACAAAGGGTCTGTAATGCCACTACGGTGTAGAAAAAGTCCATAAGTGAATAGACTTCAATATGGCCCCGTAAGCTAATTAGTAGCTTCGTAAGCAATACAACATCAGATCTCTATAAGCAATCTATAGCTCCGTAAGCATTAGCAGCATCATAGCTCTGTAAGAAATTTATAGCTCCGAAAGCAGTTCGTACATCTAGCAATCTCTTAGCCATTCATGGAGAGAGGCGGTACGAAATACAATTTACCCCAACTAGGGACACTATGTTACAATCTACAAATCTAGCCATTCAAAAGGGGTATCTAGCCTCTAGGTCTAACACGACCGCTACATGCCTTTGGAACAGTCTCTATATAGCTTCCAACAAGAACACTCCTTGTGCCTACACCCGACCTGAGGGTCCTGACAGTGATTAGAATCTCTACAGCCTAGATAGACTAGGGCGGGGTCTGGAGTGGTTTAAACGATACTCTGAATGTCATGCTAAGAAAGTGGTAGCTCATAAGAAAATAGTAAGTTCACAGGCGACCAACTATTTAGTTCCCTCGCTCAAAACAATTGTAGGGATGCTACTAATCGGATATGCTCCTGAACAGTCGCCCCTAACCTTTCATAGGCAGCGTACTATAATTCTTAACCTGAAGGTAATACTATACTACTATGGTTCTAATCCCTTAAACATTAACTTGGTCTATATAGATTTCATATGACTTCTTTGGGTGATTCATAGCCTCATAGGTAGGTATATCTGGACCTAGCCATCCGCAGCAACCTGTACATGGGTATCTATAAAAGCAAGATGGGGCGTTGGCCCCACACCCAACTACTAATAAGGATCCCTCCTTAGGGTATCCATGAGTCTATCTGACTTGTACCACTGGGATGACTTCCTGGGCGACCTGTACGAGAAGCACTAAGTCAACTTAAACGAACAGTCACTGACAGTAGCCAACTATATGGCAGGCTGTCACTCAATTCACTAGGCAACTCTAGTGCCACTTACTCTAAGGTAAAACCATCCTATCCAAATTATGGCCTTTGATAATGCTCAAACCACACCTCTTACTGAACTATGAACCCGACGTTGTCAATAAAGAACCCAACTAGAAGTTGGGGTCGATCCCAAAGGGAATATGGAAGCATATAGAAGAACACTAGTGCTAAACATTTTAATCAATTATTTCCTAAGAGGGGGGATTTGTAAAATTAATAAGTAACAATGTTGAGAAATTGATTTTTGTTTCCAAATTAATGCAATTAACTAGGGTAAATGTTTCTCATGGATCCTTAACTACTTCGGGTTACACTAGTGATCTATCCCAATACATTACTTGTAGAACTGATAACTTAGGTTCATTCAAACGACCGACCAGTCACTATTGAATGACTATACTCAATCACTCGACCAAGTCTCATGAGCGGTTTCAAAATATTCGTTATCACTAAGTTCTAGATTTAACTATCATGCGATCACAACTCAAGTTAATATAATGATCATCAAGATCAAGGCTCCATTGTAATTCTATTTTCCTAATTGATACCTCTTAGACCTAAGCAAGTAAAGAATTCAGGCATATCCACGTTGCACACCGTTAAAAAATGTTTAAGCATGAAGAGAATACAATACAAGCTTTTAGTATTGGTTTAGAATCACGTCGTGCCAACCCTAGTTTGTTAATTCACCATGGTTCCCACAACCTTAGTTGTGGTAGTTTTAGCCTATCATGTTTATAAGTAGATTAACAGCATTCATAGACTAAAGCATAAATTAATACTTACAACAGTGATCAGAAGAATCTTCACTGGATTAATGCAAAACTAAGGAAGAACAACTCAACAATCGTCTCAAAATTCAAAACGTAAGACACCAAACTTGTATCTAAAAACTTGAGACTTAAAACTCTAATCCTCCTTGAAGACTTAAAAATAACATTGCTATTACATGAAAATAAAATGGTATTTATAGTAGTAGATTTATGCTTTTCTTGTTCCTTTGCAGATTTAATTTGGGATTCAAAGGTCCTTTTCCTAGTTGAAGTAGGAGTTGAATTTTGGTTGTTGGAAACCCCTTGGTGAGTCGCGGGCTGCATCACGCAGGTGGAAGGGCGCCTAGTGCCTGCTGTAGCGTTGGAAAGGTTGCGCCTCACGCATGTCATCGCGCAGCTTTTGCGCCGCATCGCGCACTCAGTCGGGCAGGGAGATCGGTGCCTTGCGCATGGAATCGCGTAGCACAGGGACTGCGTCGCGCATCTGGTAGCGCAGCAAGGCCAGTGCCTCGCGTATTTGGTCGCACAACAGTGGTAGTGCACTCTATTTTTTTTCTTTCTTTAATCTTTCTTAGTGCATTCCTTTTTCTTCAACTTCAATCCAAACATCTAAAACACACCCAAATCCATCACTTTTAGCCCTGAAAACATCTAATCACATGCGTTAGCCATTTTTACAAATATATAACATAATCTCATGCAAACACACATAATTTGTTCTCAAAACATAGTAAAGTACGGTTAAAAATATATCTATGAAATGCGTAAATACGCCCTTAATCAACACCCCACACTTAAACTATTGTTCGTTCTCGAACAATTTACTACTTCCCTTCTAACAATTAAGCACCAAATTCATCCTACGAACAGGTCTACTTACACTTAGGATCATGAGACAAATCAATGAAGCTCAAACAACTCACCCACATGCATATAGGATCAACATTAAAATGTCAATGTTCGAAATCACTTAGCTTTTGAAAACTAACTCATCAAGACATATTTTAGGCCAACATGAATTATATGTAATTCAGCAATCAAGATTAAACCAAAGTCTTACCACTGTGCCCCTCACAATTTGGAGAGATCCTATTCCCACACCAGATATAGAATAAGATTAACTTGCGCATAAATAAAACAATTTCCGCTCACTCTCACAAAAACTCCACATACATGCAAAAGAAGACCCATAGGCTTGCCCTTAGTGTAATACTCCGCTAATATAGAATTATGAATCAAGGATAAATTAGGACTTTAATTTTGTTGTAATGTAAGCTAAGGGACGGGTAGAAACTATTAAGTCAAGATAGTGACTAAGCTTCCTAAACACTTTAATACTTCACAACACTTTAATTTTTAGCTCATTCTTCAATTTCCAAATTTTCTCCTTATACCTCCTTTTATTTTTCAATTTTTCAACTTAGGTGACTAGTGGGAATTTTTTCTTTTAATCATTAAGCTCATTCACACATTTTTTTTCTATCTTCAATTTTTCAAAGCTCTTTCTTCTTTTTGTTTTTCCACTAACAATCACCCACCTTGTTTAGCAATTTCACATTTTTCTTTTCTTCTAATTCACTACACTTTTTAGATTTTCCCTTCACTTCTACAATTAATCTCCTTTCATACAATTTTTTTTTTCATTAAAGTGCTCTAGGAGTCATTTGGATCAAATACAAGACAATACAATAAAAAAGGATTCAAGCTTATAATATGTCTATCAAAAGAATAGGTTAAGGCTCAACATGGCTAACTAGGATAATTACAATCAAGGTAGATAAAATAGGATAAAATAAGGCTACCAAGAAAATGCCTCTATCACTTCCTAAATTCATCATTCATATTTCGCTTTGCGCACACACCGGACAAATTCTAGACATCAATTTACAAGCATGAAGTATATCAAAAAAAATCCTCACAAATTGACACAAAATGGTTTAACAATGGAAATCAAGATCACACAAACACATATATTCATATTGCATGCATAACATAATTAAGCCCATTTTTTTAAGTACAAGAGTCAAGTTCCCAAAAGACTAAGTTTTTCTACCTTTTTCATGCATTTTTGGGTGAATTTAATAAAGCCTCAATGATACCTAAGGTTAAGCACCTAGCATTCGTAGGGTCCAAGTTTTTGTTCTTCCTAATGACTAATTTACCCTTAAGACGGTCGTCATCCATCAATCATCGGGCAAAATCATGACTCAATGACTAAAAATAAAAAACCAAAATCTAGACTCTCTAATCGGTTCTAAGGGACTATCCATCGGAAAAGTACCGAAAACAAAAATTGGAGGAACCCAAAATAAAATAAAGCTAAAAAATATACTACAAACCAACAAGCATGAATGATAAATCATAAATACCAAAAAACTAGCCTATCATGTGCAAATTCAGCAATTAAGGCATGCATGGTAATATGAAGTTCACTTCTCCCATCCTACATTTAATTGGTTACACTATCCCTAGTGTTAAACCAAATAAGCATAAAGTAAAAGAGTGAACGAAGAACTCACTGGGCCTCTACTCCTCCTTTTCAATGTTTAAGCTCATTTTTTGTCGAAAATCATGACCTATAACCTGCACACTTGAACAAACACATAAAAATGAAAAATTTATCTTGGGTTGCCTCCCAAGTAGCACCTGATTTAACGTCCCGAGACGACACAGGTATCTTGATTAGTCAGACTTCATCAAGATACATGTTTAGACCGTGGTCACATCTTGGCCACTTGTTTCACCACGCTGCCCTGTGACACGTTAGAAAATAAAAGAAAACAAACAAAAAAAGGAAATAAAGACTAAAAGTTAAACACAAGCAATTAATCTAATCCTAAGTCATATTCCCCGGCAACGGTGCCACTTTTTGATAATGCTCAAACCACACCTCTTACTAAACTATGAAGCGGATATTGTCAATAAAGAACCCAACTAGAGGTTGGGGTCAATCCCAAAGGGAATATGGAAGGATATAGAAGAACGCTAGTGCTTAAGCTTTTTAGTCAATTATTTCCTAAGAGGGGGGATTTGTAAAATTAATAAGTAACAATGTTGAGAAATTGATGGTTGTTTCCAAATTAATGCAATTAACTAGGATAAGTGTTCCCCATGGATCCTTAACTACTTCAGGTTACACTAGTGATCTATACCAATGCTTTACTTATACAACTGATAACTTAGGTTCATTCAAACGACTGACCAGTCCCTATTGAATGACTATACTCAATCACTTGACCAAGTCTCATAAGTGGTTTCAAACTATCCGTTATCACTAAGTTCCAGATTATACTATCCTGCGACCACAACTAAAGTTAATACAATGATCATCAAGATCAAGGCTCCATTGTAATTCTCTTTTCCTAATCTCTACCTCTTAGACCTAAGTAAATAAAGAATTCGAGCATATCCTAACGTTATGCACCGTTAAGAAACGTTTAAGAATGAACAGAATATAATACAAGCATTTAGTATTGATTTAGAATCACGTCGTGCCAACCCTAGTTTGTTAATTCACCATAGTTCCCACAACCCTAGTTGAGGTAGTTTTGGCCTCTCATTTTTATAAGTAGATTAATAGCATTCATAAACAAAAGCATAAATTAATACTTACAATAGTGATTGGAAGAACCTTCACTTGATTAATGCAAAACAAAGGAAGAACAACTCAACAATCATCTCAAAATTAAAATGCAAGACACCAAAATTGTATCTAAAAATTTGAGACTTAAAACTCTAATCCTCCAACATCGCTATTACATGAAAATAAAAGGATATTTATAGTAGTAGATTTATGCTTTTCTTGTTCCTTTGCAGATTTGATTTGGGATTGAAAGTTCCTTTTCCTAGTTGAAGTAGGAGTTGAACTTCAGCCGTTGGAAACCCTTTGCTGCGTCGCGGGCTGCATCGCGCAGGTGGAAGGGTGCCTCGTGCCTGCTGTAGCGCTGGAAAGGCTGTTCCTCGAGCACTCAGTCACGCAGGGGCCGCATTGTGCATCTGGTAGCGCAACAAGGCCAATGCCTCGTGCATTTGGTTGCGCAGCAATGGTAGTGCACTCTATTTTTTTTCTTTCTTTAATCTTTCTTAGTGCATTCCTTCTTCTTCAACTTCAATCCAAATGTATCAAACATACCCAAATGCATCACTTTTAGCCCTGAAAACATCTAATCACATACGTTAGTCATTTTTACAAATATATAACATAATCTCATGCAAACACACATAATTTTTTCTCAAAACATAGTAATGTCCGGGTAAAATTATTTCTATGAAGTGTGTAAATATGCCCTTTATCATCCTAGAGGCGTCATGGTACGCCAGGAACCTCTGGGCAAGCTTCACTGACAATACAGACATCAAACTAAAATTTATATCGCCCGGCTGCACCCGATGCTGTCCAACTTACCAAATCAGGCCCAACAGCTAACCGTAAATTTCTAAGAGTTGGTATCATAGCAAAACATTAGAATTCAACTAATATTGTGAATGGAAGAATAGAGGAGTTTCTATGACGCTCCTAGCATGAGTGTAATACCCCGGAAATGTCTAGAAGTAGACCCGGGAAGCTAAAATGCAAAACTGCAGAAATTTGGGAAAAGGTTGCAAGACGAGAGGAACAATGACTCATGGTATGTAACCACGAGCCTTTGTAGGAAGCCATGGTAAAAAGACAGGATTGATGGCAGTGGTAACAACAAGCGTTACAACGACACATTGTGAGAAAGGACGGCTCATTGTCTAGAGTCGTGGTAAGGCAGTGGACCTTCACGGTGGAGACGACAGATGGAAACCACAACTCATTGTAGCTTACAATGAGTCATGGTGAGGCTCGTTGAATAGAAGTGCAGAGTTTTAGAAGAGGGAAACAACAACTGATTGAACGACCCATTGAACCTTAGGACGAGTCATCCTATATGTCTGTGGTTTTAATCCGAGAGATGGATGGTGCAGTGCAAAGCACGGGCACATACCACGGGTCGTGGTATCCTCCAACGACCCGTTGGTTCATCCGTTGTTTGGTCCAGTGACCAGTTTTCAACGAATTCAGTAAGGGAATTCCTGTCATTTCCTAGTCTAAGGCCCTATACTACGTCGTTTAAGGCTCGTTTTGAGGGGTTTTTAGAGGGGAAAAGCCTACTCTAAGTTATTCTTCCCATGAATGCAAGTTTGAAGGATTGAAGAGGTGATTCAAGGCCAAATCTCAAGGTTTTCATTGGAATCTCAGCTTGGGCAATTAGAGGGTGTTAGAATTCACAATTCCCAGGTAGGTAAGGCTATGAGTGGGTGCCTCCTTCCACACCCATGCCCAATTTTTATCAAAACATGATGAATTGCCTATGATCAAGTATGGGGTTTCTACCCAATTGCATAATTCTTCAATCTCTATACATCGGTATAATTAGATTGCATTATATTGGTGAATTATAAAGCTTGGGCAGATTCTAAATTATTTTCAATACAAAAATTATTTTCCAAAAATGTTGAATCTAAAATGCCCATGGATGAGAAGTTCATAAAAGTAGTGAATGATGATGAATGCATGATGATATTGAGATTTTGATGATGAAAGGCATGTTTCTAAATCTACCCATGATTATGTTGTTGTTTTCAAAATGAATTGATTAGATCCAAGTATGATAAAGCTTTGGGTAATGCCTACATGTCGATTTAAACTATTGATTTTTCCAAAATAAGCTTACCACGTTGTTTGGAGCAAAGTCTCCCAAATTTCCTAAAGTCTAGCTTGTGGTATGTTGAGTTAAATATTCCTACATGTATCTTACCGCATGATTTGGAGTAGATTCTTCCACTTATATTTGAGCTTGTGGTATGTTTCAAAATAAAGCTTCTCACATGCATGAATTCATAATTGAGATGTATGTCATTATTGAGCTTTGTAAAAGGACAACGTTGAGATTCATATTCATATAATGTCTAGTCTATGCATGATTTCATTTTGAGCTTTGTCAATAGACAATTTTTAGCTTTATTTCATACGATGTTGAGCTATGCATGATTCATCTTGAGCTTCGTCAATAGATGATGTTGATCTTTGTAAATAAACGATGTGAGCTTTGTTATATACGATGTAGAGCATTGCATGTTTTTGGAAGAAGATTCTACCACCAAGCGGGTTAAGGGTCGATCACCCTATGCCCCAGAACTACGTGCCAACGTAGGTTGATACTATTATATTGTTGGGACCTTCCTTGTAAGCTATCCCCGACCCGATTGGCCCTTAAGCTTGATATTGATATCCTGGTATCGTCCATCGCCTTTGAAAGGTTATGGAAAGCTCTACCCACTTGAGTGTAATAGTTGGAACCAAATTAGCTCTATTGTGGTATGTCAGTTAAGTGACGAGTCTCCCACTGTCTATATCATTCAGATTTGCATATTCATTACTCATGATGATTACTTTACGCATGCATGTTCTAAAAGCAAGATTTGACTCATTGTTCATATTTTCAATATAAATGTTATGTTTCAGCTTTAAGTCATTCGAATCAGTCATGATATTATAAAGCTATGCATGGTCATGTTATGATGAGATTATGATTTCAGAAAGAATGCATATATTCCCTTCCTCTCATGTTGATAGCGTATGATATGAATAAAATATTTTAAATGATTTTACTTTACTAAAGCAGTTTTACTTACCTTGCATACTCGGTACATTCCACGCACTGATCGCATACTTTTCTATGTTGTATCCTTTCATGATACAGGGCCCGACTTGCAGCTCCAGCCCCGATCTTAATCAGCTTTACAGAGTCCTTATCAGCTCGAGATTGGTGAGTCCTCATTTTTCGAGGACTAGACCCTCAGTTTTATGTCGTATATCAGTTTCATGTTTTGTGGAGTTAGTTGGGGTCTTGTCCCATCAACTCGTCTAGACTAGAGGCTTTCAGACTTGTGTATGTATAGCTTCGGATATTGTTCTGATGTGCCGTTGTATGAGACTTCCGCTAAGTTTATATTTATGTTTATTCGTGATTATGAAATGAGTTAGTTGAATTCTTATGCCATGGGTCGACTTGGGGTCTCGCGGGGTCCCTTGTCCCGTGTCTACGATCCGGGTCCCCATTCGGGTCATGACAGTGAGTCACACTTAACATTCTCCTTCCTAATGAGGGATACTACAATATGCTCTCTATACGTTTTCTAGCAGCTAACCACAACATATAGCGTCATAATCTACTAACAGTAGCTAATCACAACATACATGATTCTTATCTAATAGCAGCAGCTAATTACAACGTATAGGATCATTATCTCCGTTCAAGAACATAGGTCATATCATTATACGATGAGAATAACTTGCCAAAAGAATAAGCCTTAACATACCTTGAATGTCGACGTTCGTTCACCTGAACAGTCTCCAACCTGAAGCCAGTAATTTCACTCAATTGTAGCCTTTACGCTGAGAGAATAAGGCTATAAGGAATCAGTGAATAACAATATCTTTCAATAGGGTTAACTATAACTTCAACTCCAGTTCATTCGGCCGAAAACTTAAAATTTCTCGAGAGTGTAGAAGAGAGAAATGCTTATCTATTGCCTGTGGCTATTTAGGAATCAATTTGGAGTAATTTCGACAACCTTTAACGGCGAGGTTCCAGTATACCGAGCGAATTTTCAAGAAATAACTCAACAAAGATGCTTTTCATAGGCCTAGAACTTAGTGTCACGACACAAACGTACACCCGGATCGTAGACATGGGACAAGGAGCCCTGAGAGACCCCAAGTCGACCCATGAAATGAGCATACATCTTATTCAATCACATGAGCAGAAGACTTAACAAAAAGAACGTAATCATAACTTAGCATAAGGTAAAATCAATACAAGACTTATACAATACGGTGGAATACAACTCGTATTCTGATAAGCCTCTAAACATGAAAGAAGGATTGATGGGATAACTCCCCAACTAATCCAATATCCAGAAACTGAAAGAAATAACATAGAGTGTGAACATGTATCCCTCCGAACATGAGGACTCACCAAGTACGCTGAGAGCAAGGCTGAAACTAGCTATGGGTGCGGATGAGCCTGAGATTTGCGACCTGTATCATGAAATGATACAGCATAGAAAGTATGCGGTCAGTACGTGGAATGTACTGAGTATTCAAGGTAAGTAAAATGGATATTTAAAAACATATTTAAAGTTCATAAAAGATCATAACAGTAGGACATCATGCTTGTATCATAAATCGTTATAGAATATCATATGGCTTAAGGTTTTCAAAACATTCGTTACATAAACATATTCATAATCATAATATAAGAGCTTTACTTAATATAACTTGAGCCAACATACATAATAATAACATGCATAAATCATGAGGAATAGTGGGAGATTCTCTTAATCGACATACCCCATATGAGTACACATGAAGCTCGACTGAAGCCCTAGTCAGGAGGGTGTCCGTACCTGCCATCGGTAGGAACCATGAAGGGCGTGATCACACATGAAAAGGGCCATGTGGGCCGGGGACAAACGTGAAAGGGTCCCAACATACCTATGATGGCACGTAGTTCATGAGATCCCTCGCTTAACCTGAGCCCCAAACCTACTCGGTGTTCGATACTACTCCAAAAACATATATAGTGCTCATAATAATACATACATGAGTTCATGGGCTAGTTAAATCATGATAATCGTAAACATGCTTCAACACACGTGAACTAGCCATGACTTGAGGCTTGTGGGTCGGCCAAAAACATAATTCATGATTGATAAAATTCATACATACTTGTAAATCATGCATATAGCTTCAAATTCATAAGTTCATAGTAGATAACATAATAAATTCATAAATAAATTCATAATTCATGTTGCGCTTATTAAAACACCAATGGATCAATGGATCATAAATCGATTCATCATGGGGCATGTACAATCAAGCTTAATTATTTAGAAATTCAAAATCAACAATATTATAATCAATTTAAATTCCAAAAGATGATCAAAATCAGTAGATTATGATAATATTTCAAAATCACTAGACCCATAATTAAATCATTTAGTTTTATACAAATCAATTACAAAACCCTATGAGTTTTTGATAATTTATAAGTAAAAGCATAGAGTAGGAGCATGGGTGTGGAAGGAACCACCCATTGAAGACCTTACATACCTGGAAACACTTATTCTAAATCTCTCTTGAAAGCCCAAGGTGGAATTGCGAGGAATTGGGGAACAACACCTTCAATCACCATCTATACTCCTCCCTAAACTCTTGCATGCATGAATGAGGTTTAAAATGGACTAATCCCCCTTAAAAGACTCTATTCAGACCTTAAAATGACATAGTCTAGGCCTTAGGAGCTTCGGAGTTACGAAAACATCCTTATTAAAATGCAGGAAATTTTCTGGTTGACAGTCCCCACGAGGGACCTCACGAGTCATTGCCAGGGGACACGACTCGTGGCATGAAACCGTCATGCTTACTGCCCAAACTCCCCAGGGGATCCCACAAGTCATGGTAGCTGACCACGACTCATGGTCACCATCCCTGGTCCTCACTGTCCTTTCCCAATTTGCCAACTGGTCCACCTAGGCCACGGGAGACCTAGCGAGTCATGTGTCGTTACCACGACTCGTGGTCATGCCCGTGGTCTCACCCTAAAACTTAGCCATGCCCTGCTTGACTACGAGTCACTCCCCGACTCATGGTCACCCCTCACGAACCACCTCATGGGTTATTTTGTGACCTGGTGCGAATTTCCATCTTTTCTCCACTTTGACGCTTGGGTTTGATCCTCGGGTTCTCAGGGTATAACATCTTCGGAGAGTGCCGACCTGGCTGCCTATCAGCTGAAAGGGGTAGCTCAGATCTTGTATTACCAGTGGAAGGAGAGGAGACCAGCGGGAGCATAACCGGTGGAATGGGAGGAGTTCACTACAGCCTTTCTAGACGAATTCTTCCCCCGGGAGCTCAGGGAGGCTAAGGTGGCTGAATTCATGAACCTGAAATAGTGAAATTCAACGGTGGAAGAGTATGAACTGGAGTTCACAAGGCTGTCACATATGCTCCAGAGATGGTAGCCTAGTTAAGGGCTCACATGCTGAAGTTCGTTAATGGAGTATCGAACTTTGTCCTCAAGGAGTGCAGGACTATAATGCTTATTAAGGATATTGATCTCTCCAGCCTCATAGTTGATGCCTAGCAGATTAAGGCAGAAAAACTAAAAGACTTAGAGTGAGAGAACAAAATGGGCAAGGACTGGCTAGTCATATTATGGCCACTAGAGATTTGGCGGTACTAGCGGCCCACAGCAGCAGCAACAACAACAACAAAGGGCTCTAGTACCCACATCATCCAATGCCCCTACTTTCTGGTACTACAAGGATCGGAGGGGTGGAGCATCTGGCTCACAGTCCCAGAGTCATAGTGCCAACAACCGCTACAGCTACCAAGCTTGCCCTAAGTGTGGAAAGAACCATCCAGGAGAATGCCTTCAGGGCTGAGAGGGTTATTTTGGGTGTGTACAACTTGACCATTGGCTCAAAGAATGCCCATCAGCAAGATGGGGGAGATCACAATCCACCACTTCAGTAGCTCTAGTAGGCCGATCGGCTCAGTAGGACAACACTTCAGGTACGGATGACGGCCAGTGCAAAAACCATTTTTATGCTTTGTCATCTCATTAGGATCAGGAGAGCTCACCTGATGTGGTCACGGGTATGTTACGTCTTTTCCATCTAGACGTGTATGCCCTAATAGATCCAGGTGCCATAATTTTGTTCGTGACTCCCTATGTAGCTGTCCAATTTGATATCAGTCCAGAACTTCTCTCAGAACAATTCTAAATCTCCATCCCTATTGGCGAGTTAGTTAGAGCCAGCCGGGTGTACTGAACTCCCCAGTCTAAATCTTGAATAAGGTCATTCCAACTGATCTTGTAGAGTTAGATATGGTTAACTTTAACCTCATTCTTTTCATGGATTGGTTACACAGTAGACTGCAGAACTAGAGTCATCAGATTTCAGTTCCCTAATGAGCCAATTTCAAAGTGGATGGACAGTAGTTCAGTGCATAAGGGTCGGTTTATTTCCTACCTTTAGCCAAAAAGCGTACTTTTAAAGGGTGTATTTATCATCTAGTTTGGGTCAAAGATTCTAGCTCTCAGACCCCAACTATCCAATCAGTTCCAGTTGTCAGCGAGTTTCCTGACGTGTTTCTTCAATATCTTCCCGGAGTCCCTTCTAAGCAGGAAATAGACTTCGGCATAGACCTTCTTCCAGACACTCAGCCAATCTCCATCCCTCCTTATAGAATGGCTCCAACTGAGCTTAAGGAGTTGAAGGAGCAACTAAAGAACCTTCTTGATAAGGGTTTCATCAGACCCAGCATCTCTCCCTGGGGTGCTCCAGTACTATACGTGCGAAAGAAAGACGATACCCTCAGAATGTGCATCGATTACCATCAGTTGAACAAGGTCACAGTCAAGAAAAAGTATCCCCTACCCAAGATTGTCGACTTATTGATCATCTTCAGGGAGCCAGTTGATCTCGGGCATAATTGCATGCCCAAGTGCTACTTTATAACTCAATTTAGTCTTGTTTATCTACTTATTTATATACATTTTCATGTGATTTTATATAAA